>MU182334.1:342484-390898 GCA_016904865.1 Pissodes strobi
TACTTTGGTGTTCTCCAGCCTGGGGGAGGACGATGGGATTTGATGGGCCATATCCCATGGCAACTCGGAATGGCAGGGGCGTCACTCCCCCTAATGAAACTCATCTCACCAGTTTGACGTTCCTGCCAGCCAATATAATGCAGCCCCTCTTGTCACAAACTGTCATT
The DNA here is from genome assembly GCA_016904865.1 of Pissodes strobi. Classification (NCBI taxonomy): domain Eukaryota; kingdom Metazoa; phylum Arthropoda; class Insecta; order Coleoptera; family Curculionidae; genus Pissodes; species Pissodes strobi. The sequence goes on from MU182334.1 coordinate 342,652, forward strand.
GATCAGCTCCAGACTTTGTACTTTGGTGTTCTCCAGCCTGGGGGAGGACGATGGGATTTGATGCGCCATATCCCATGGCAACTCGGAATGGTGGGGGCGTCACTCCCCGTAATCAAACTCCTCTCACCAGTTTGACATTCCTGCCAGCCAAGACAATGCAGCCCCTCTTGTCACAAACTGTCATTGATCAGCTCCAGACTTTGTACTTTGGTGTTCTCCAGCCTGGGGGAGGACGATGGGATTTGATGCGCCATATCCCATGGCAACTCGGAATGGCGGGGGCGTCACTCCCCGTAATCAAACTCCTCTCACCAGTTTGACGTTCCTGCCAGCAGTTGCTGATTGACTACACGTTCCATGATTTTGGAGATTATTGGAAGCAAGGCAATTGGACGATAGTTTGAGGGCGTGGTTTTCTTGCCTTTTTTTGAACGTAAAAGGCAAGCAGAATAGGACCGGCTTCATAAAATTTTACAGGACCAAGAAGACAAAAGGCAAGCAGAATAGGATCGGCTTCAGAAAATATTACAAGACCAAGAAGATAAAAAGCAAGCGGATCGGGAAAAAGATGAACGTAAAAGGCAAACAGAACAGGACCGGCTTCAGAAAATTTTGCAAGACCAAGAAGATAAAAGGCAAGCGGAACGGAAGAAGGATGAACGTAGAAGGCAAGCAGAACAGGACCGGCTTCAGAAAATTTTACAAGACCAATAAGATAAAAGGCAAATAGAACAGGATCAGCTTCAGAAATGGATGTTGGATGTGGATGTTAGTCGAGCAAGGAATATTACAGAAAATATTCGACGGGCAAAATGAGAAATTTGAAAAAGAAGTAAACGATATACAAAAAGAAGTTGGAACTGTACAAAAAGAAGTTGGAAATGTACAAAAGGAAGTAGGAAACGTACAGAAAGAAATGAAGAATCTACAAGCTGAAGTTACCAGACTAAAAAATCAAGGATCCACCGAGAGGGTATTCGCCACAGGACAGAATATCAAATCTCCAACGTATGACGGTCAAACATCTTGGACAATGTATAGAAGACAATTTGAAACCGCTGCTGTTGCCAACGGTTGGAATAACGAAGAAATGGCTCTGTCCTGGAACTACTACAGACCATTCTCATCAGCCAACAGGGGAAATATGACATACTTGTAGCTGCCCTGGAGAGACGATTTGGCGACCAACATAGAAGACAACTCTAATCAGGTACAAGTAAAGTCTCGACATCAGAAACCTGGTGAAAACCTGCAAGAATTTGTGGTAGACGTTAGACGTCTCATTCAATTGGCTTATTCGGGGGCAACGGAAGACTTTCAAGAGGAACTTGCAGCTGAATATTTCGTGGACGGTGTCAGAGATCCAGAAACTCCGAAGATGTTACGTCTAGCCAAATTTGATAGCAGCCGTGAAGTTTTGTGTAGAGCCCTAGAAATCGAGGCGGCCTGTAACATCTCTAAGCCAACAATCATGACCGTATCAATCCAGGAAGAAAAACTGGCGAATAGTTGTGAATTAACTGAGATGGGCGGTATTTTGAAGAAATTAAGCGAAATTCTTCAGGCTACGGGGAGATTCCGGGAGCCACTAAAGTTAGGCCATCTAACCGAAATACTATTAATCAGTGCTATAGATGTGGCAGGACTGGACATTTAAAAAGGGGCTGTCAAGTACAGAGACTTCGTGAGCCACTAGAAAATAGGCCACGTAACCGCAATGTTTCCAATCAGTGATATAGATGTGGCAGTACTGGGCATTTCAAGAGAGACTGTCGAGTACAACTACGGTCTACATATCCATCCAGAAACGGTAGCAATTCAAAGTCAAGTCAGGAAGAGTTAAAACAATATAACTTTAAGGCTAAGCACAAGTAAGAAAAATGGCATAATAATACAAATGCTTTATCCAGAAGGTCATGCGAGGATAATTATAAACATTGCCAAAGAATAGACCAACGAGAAGGAATCACTTCCATCAGGCGAATCAAGTTTAAGGTTGATCAGCAGTGGACCACAGAGCACTTAGAAAAGATCAGCTTGAGGATAGTGAAATAGCACTACTGCTAAAAGCTAAAGAAGATCGTCAACCAAGACCAAGCTGGGGAGATATTTCAACTAAGGGATCTACTTTTAAATCTCTGTGGGCTCAGTGGGACTCCCTGGTAGTCGAAAATGGACTCCTTAAACGAGCCTGGGAAAGCGCCGATGGAAAAGTAGTGAAGACGCAGTTAGTGGTGCCGAGGAAGAGAGTATCGGAAGTCCTGGACGAAGTACATAATGGAGAGTTTGATGCTCATCTCGGAGTTAACAGAACGAATGACAAGATCCGTGACAGATGTTACTGGGTCAACTACTGCCAGGATGTGAAAACATGGTGCTGGCAGTGTTCAACCTGTGGACCCCAGGCAAGATCTAGTGGGAGGATGTAACAGAATGATGTAGGCTTTGACCATCTCGCCAGTGACCGAATAAAGGCTCGATATGATCTCCAAGCTGACGCTATGGGATTCCATATGAATAATAAAGTCTGGTTATATAATCCGCAACAGAAGAAAGGAAAATCCCCCAAGCTAAACGCCAGTATGGGAAGGGCCCTATCCAATCATCAAAAGAATTAGTGACGTATATAGAATTGAACGTAGCCCCAGAAGCAAACTGAAAGTTGTCCACCTCGACAGGCTTAAAGCATATCACAGACAGTAGCTGATCGGGATAATCAGGTTTAAGAGGGAGGCAATATCACGGCTAGCAACCATCCGAATGTTTTTGTGCTACCCCATAGAACTAGCCTTGTCGCGTCTACGTATGAGTCACCGCCGTCCGCGAAGAATCAGGAACTGTGGAATTCTCTCGATGCCTTGGTCGAGAATATTATAGAGTGGCATCGCTTCTCCGGGAGTATTCGTGATAGATTTTAGATTGTATATAAATAGCGGATAGCGGCGAGTTGCAGTTAGTTAATCATTGAGTGTTAAATTGTAAAGAGCTATTAGTTGTAAAGTTAAAAGAGTAGTTTAGTGTGTTTAATTGTATACAGTGGTAAAGAATAAAGATAGTATTAGTTTAAAATAGTAAAAGTTCTAATTTCGATCAGAACCCACGGGAAAAAAGCAACAATATTAACTTTATGTGATCAAAATTTTAGGGTACGTCACATGGAAGTGTTAAAGAAGAGGAGGAGTGGAATCAAACAGAACGAAATGAAGTCTTTTTAAAGTATAACGTATATAACACTCCACTGTCTCCCATTCCCGAGGAGAGCAGTTTTGATGAGAATGATGAGGAACTGGTTACAGATGAAAACACTCCGAAGTAAGTTTGTTTTCATTTAGCATTCAGAATTTACATCGCAAATACGTTATCCTAAAAAGTGATATCAGCTATAAGAAAGTTATATAAATTTCAGTTCTACTTAATGTAGACATACATCAATATCTCAGATATGCTCAGATGTTTAAATTTTAATAGTTTTTTTTACTTGAAAATTTCTATTATAAAATGCTAAATGAGGACATGTAATTGTGATGGTTTATTATTTAATTTTAATTAATGTTTCCGACTCGCGACTAATAACGCTCATACCGCACTACCTAAATAGTTGATGCAATTACAACTTTGCTTGATCATTTCATTTCATGAAATACACGTTTTTTTTGCGTGGATCTAGAATTTTGGTTTCGTCGAAATTGAAATTATATTTTTGGTTCGGTTTGTGTTTCTTAAGCAGTTTGATATATATGATCGTACTTGTGTCGATTTATTGTGTCATGGTATTTTATATATTGAATGTGTTCTTATTTGTCGAGATTTAACTTTTTAGGTTGCTGAAATTCTTTGCAAGAAGTTTGCAACCCTGGTGACATACAATGATGTCATGTTTCATGAAAAAACATGTGGGAATTTTGTTCAGTATATAGTATATATACTGAAGTTTTGTTTGTTTTTATTGTATTCATGAGCATTAATATTTAATTTATTGTGTTTAGAAAATTGATTCTATGAGATTTCCTGGGTATGAATTTTATTTGAGGACTTTCTTTGCTTTCATTACAGTTTTCCTTATATATTTAGAATCACTCAATTTTAGTGATCTCTCTGAAAGGTCAATTACTACTGATTTTTTTGGGAGATGTGATGTTGGGTGAGACCAAGATGGTTTTCTATACTATTCTGTTGCAAAGTTGTGTACGGCCATGAAAAACAAGTCAAGGAAGTGTTTTGTTGTTATGTTTGATTTCAATAGTTAATTGTAACATTTGTTAGTAGTTATTGAGTTGTTCCAAGGATGTAGTTCACCTCGGTTTTAGGAATGACATAATCTACATACCTGTAAAAGAATGGTAGAGTGAACTTTAAATTGGGGATGATTTCACATTGTAGGTCCTCTAAGACTAATTTTGGGATTATACCAGATATTAAAGCTCCCATTGTATGTATAATGAACATTATAGAACGCGCTTATATTTAAAATAAGACGCTAATGCAAGTTCAACTGCTTCAAATCCTTTTGAGGAATATGGGTATATATTTTAATTTGGGTCACTTTTTCTCAATTACTTTCAAAGCCACTGAAACAGTGGATTACGTAGGTTAGGCTAACAACTAAAATGTCAGTTTGGTGAGCAAATGATTATGGTTTTATTTGCAAGTGAGATATATTTTTCCAATTCCAAAAGGCTGGAACACAAACAAGAGAGTAAAATATTTAAAGCCCATAAATGGCAAAATATTTTCGTACGAATAGTAATTAATATGACTTAACCTGGCCCTTAGTTTATTATTCGATTTAATTTGACAAACAAAATAAACCATACACTAATAAAAGCAGTTGTTAGCGTGAAAACTTGGAAAATAAGCATTTAAAATGTGAAAGTTGCCTGCTGGCAAATCTGATAATAAAACGAGAAAATTCAAAAAGAATAGTACCGGCAGGACAGGAATTTAAATTTGAACCATCATTTTTAAGGAAAAGGTAAGAGTGCTTTCCTCTAGGTTATGGAAAGCAAACTAAGCCCAAAAGGGACGAAGATACCCTGGAAATCCCCTTTATTTGGGGTCCGGTGAAAGATCGCGCGATAGGGGCGAAATGCACCCGCAATTAACTGTATCCTATTTTGTATTATCTATGTATAGTTGCTTACATGTATATATGTTTATTGGGTGCTTTAATCTTGGTTGCAAAATTACATAAAAACTATGAAAAGCATTGCTGCACTTTGTAAATTTTAGAATAAATGGGTATCAATTGGTTTGCATGTATAAGTGAAGATCTAACTCATGACATTTTTTACGTAAGGACATATGTTTTTAATATTCCAGCTTGCTTTGGCCTTACAGCGTCTTGAGGGCTCCGTAAGTAATATATTGCAAGTCATTTAGAAATAAATATATGTAGGATTTTTATTCGGTGTCTAGGGTTTGGTTTACATTGAAAGTCCTTGGGTAGATTAAGAGGTATTTAACAGAAAGCTTTCGGATGTAAGATGTAATGGAACATTTGGACTGTCTATAGTTAATTCTGGCAATCAATAAGTTTATAAATACGCTGATACAAAAGAAAGTCTAATAGAAAAGCAGGGATCATCTTATTCACTCGACACAGTAATTATTTCCTAACATTTACGTTTTACTTCACACGCCGCGTCTCGACCTTGGAGAAAAAACAAGAAAACGTGAAATACTATCAAGAGTAAACTACCCTTATTTTTCGTTTCGGTTCAAAGTGGCTAATAGAAAACACATTTTAAATCCTATCCAAACACGAATTCCAAAATTTCAACTCAGTATTCCAAATTTTATTTTTCTGTGCATTTTTAAATTTAATTTCTAATTTATACTTTTTACGTCATTTTACGTATCCTTTAAATATGTATGACAATAAATGTCACAGTGACATACTCTTAGATATTAATTTTATAACTTTGTTTTAAAAAATATTTCCAAAACGCTAACTCTCGAACAAAAATATTTTTGGTGCAGTGTTATGGAACTGGCGACTGTTCATACAGATATGTACAAGAACGATTTGTCGAAAAATATCAAGGGGTTTCAGTTTCAATACGTGGAATTCGTCAACTGGTCAAAAAATTCAAGAATACTGGGTCCGTAGAAAATTTAAAAAAGAAGAAGACACGTTTTGACGACGATGGTGCGGCTACAGTTGTCGACTTGCAGTCTCTTGTGGAAAACCCTATTCTATCGTTACGAAAATGAGCTCAAAATTTGCAGATTGTCCAAAAAAGTCGAATTCAAAAAATATTAAAAGCCATTAACTTTTTTCCATATAAAAAACATTTTAATCAAACTTTAGAAAATAAAGACCAAGCAAAACGGCTAGATTTTTGTTTGTCCACTTTTTCCACAAATGGTACGGTAGCTTCGCAACACGTACGATACTGGGACTACGAAGTCACGGAATGGCTTAATAATACATTCAGAAATCGATGGGTTGGCCGAAATGGTCCAGTTGTGTGGCCTACGAGGAGTACGGATCTCACAATTGCTGGGGCCGTTTGCAACTAACGTATGAGCAATCCATTGAAAATAATGTTAACATTCCAAAGCAAAGGATTTTAGAGTCAGTTCAAAAGGATTTCGCTTCAAGAGATAAGAAGAAGTTATGATCACATTAGGCGGCAGCTTGAGAAATGCGTCAAGTATGGGGGAGGTGTTTTTGAATGAATACATTAATTTTTTACACTTACTTTGTTATAAAGTTTCTCTGTTTTATCTAAGGTTTTCTTGACATTATAAACAACTTTCTTTAATAACATATTTGCTTAACTTTAAAAGACGGATATTTTATCTTGACATATTTTGAATACTGAGTTGAAATGTTAGAATTAGTCTTTGGATAGAGGGATGAAATCATTTTTTTATTTGTCACTTTGGTCCAAACAATAAGGGTTAACTCTTGCTAGTATTTGACGTTTTCTTGTTTTTCGACCCCCCTGTATAATATTTTCAAATTTAAAGTATGGCAATAGACTTTTGAAAACATGCCGAACTTTTTATGAAGAGTGACTTTTTGTCGAAAAATGAAATTTTTAGTCAATTTGTCTTCTTGGACCTCTATCCGTGGACATACTGTATATAACTTCCTAGACAAAAAGTACAAAAACATCATGAAAGAACTTACGTTCCCTACCGAGTAATCACTTACAAACAGGAAAGTCTTAAGAAGTAAATTTAATAGTTTGTGTCAAAACCTCCTTTATTCAGGAAATATTCTGTGGAATATCGCTCATGAATAAAGCATTACTGGTCAATTCTGGAACGTATCCGAGTGCGGAGCCTTCTCTGCTAAGGCGTCAGCGGCCTTGTTTCCCGGTACACCCGAGTGTCCCGATACACAGACCAGCGTAACCTTTTTAACCTTTGTAATTTCAATCAGCCAACCAAAAAGGCCCGCGTGCGGACCGGAGCAGAAGAAAATCCTCCCCCCATCGACATTGAGCCTTAGCGACTCCCAGATCCCCACCATGATCGCGAAAATTTCCGCTTGGAAAACCGTAGTGTGCTCGCCCCGTGGAGCGGATAATTCCCGCCCTAGGGCCTCACAGTACGCACCAGCTCTGGACAGTGCCCATTCTGGACCCGTCTGTGAACCAGATTAACCCATCCCAATATCCCGTCCTGCTTCGTAGGGAAGAGGAAGTTTAGCCCATCGTGGAAGCCTATCTCAGGGACCATCGCGCCACCTGGCATACCCATGATGGTTAGGTCCCCAGACAAGCCCGCCATAGACCACAATAGCATTAGCCATTGTCCCTCCACATCCCCACATCAATCTCATGACCGCTCTAGCCGCATCGCGTCCAGTCCACCGCGACGAAGGCAACCCCACCAGCGCAGCGCATCCAGGGCCCTTGTGGGCGCAGTCCTCATGGCCTCGGTAATGCAGAGGTATGCAAGTCGCTGTAATTTGTCCAACACTAGTCTGGACGCCGTTTTCATGGATCCTGGCCACCAAACGATAGCTCCGTGCATGAACATCGGAGCAATTTTTGACCCAAGTTTCCAGGTTCCCCCAGCGTCCTACGGCAAGCCCACAGAGCACTGAGCGCCGCCGCGGTCTTGAGCCGAATGTGTTCCTAAAAGGTCAGTTTGGAGTCCAACCAGATACTTGACGCAGGCCTCCAGCTTCCTTTTCCTGGTAAAGATGACCATCTCTACCTTGTTGGGATTCGCCCTGAGTTCATTATCTCTACACCACTGCGAGAACCTTGTCAGTGCTTCCTCCAGAAGCCTCTGCAATATTCCCACCTCAGTACCTTGTGCCATAATCACGTCGTCTGCATGGTAAAATGTATGTCTTTGTGATATTTTGCCCGATTAACGCAAATGAAGGTAGTTAGATTAAAAATGCCCAGCTTAACTAAAATCAAGTTTTATTGACCAAAGAGAATAACAACAAAAACAATAGAGCAACATAATAAACATCAATATTTGAAAAATATCGTAATAATATAAAAAATAAATAATCATCCAAACAAACTTCGAAAACCAAAACGGGTTTTTCCGCAGACGAGAAGATCCGGAAATTGCCGAGTTCTCAGTGCTGCCGCTCAAGGAGATGTTTGGCGCCTTCCCATGTCGAATAAAATACGCCCAACAACTGACTTATCGCAAATAAATGCTGCTTACTTAAAAAAGAATAATATGTTGCTTGAGCATTAAAAATGTTGCATTTGAAGAAAAGAGCATAACTAAATTAGAGACACTGAACTTATAGCTACTTAAAATATATAGGTGTGCTTAGAACAAAGTCAATGTTTATTTTTTTTCTTCTGACATGACATGTCTAAATATATTATTCAGTAGCTACTTTGTCAGTCATCATCATTATTACCTGCCTAGTCTCTGAATTTGTAATGAAATATATTACTATTTTAGGTAGTTCAGGTTTATTACTATTAAGGTCAAAAAATGGACTTAGTACTGCTAATGCAGAGGATCTAGACCAAAACGGTGCTATTTATTACAGATTGAAACGGCGCAAAAAGCGATTATTTGCTAGAGCTACAATGTTTAATTACCCCCACAAATTCTTGATATGCATACCCTGGACTTCTTGAATATATTTTTTTGAAATTCTAACCGCAAATTTTCGAACGTTGTAAAGCTAATTTCTGCACAATCGCGTTATTCTAATTATTAAATCTTCTATATATCTTAGTTGGGTATATAAAGACCGTTCAGCACACTTAGACTGTTACGTCATAATTACTGACGCCTTTAAAAATAATACACATGTCTTAGATACTCATTTGTCATTTATAAGTTTAGCCACAAGATGTCTCTGATATTTCTTTTTATTACCGATTTCATTTTGTGGTTAGAGTGCGTTCCGTTTTTACTAATTTTTAAATATGTTCTATAATGCGAACTGCTAGTTTTACATATTTAGTGCAGTGCTGCCCTAAATCATTAACTTTAATATTAAATATCTAAAAATGTGGTTTGATAAATTTAAAAAAGATGTTGAATTTTTTATTAATTGATGAGCTAACCCAAACTAACTTGTTTTAAGGGCAGAGCAGCTAATAATTATTTCTTGTTTATATCCATCCATTTTTGTCATGCAATTATTATGTTTCATGTAGGATCGTACATTTGAAAACTACTGGACATTTCAAAATAACACTAAGAATACTACGGCAAAAGTTAAAAAAAATATTCACTAGTCTTCATTGTCTGAAGAATCAAACTCATCAGAGTCAGATTCATTTAAGTCTATTATCACTGGAAAAATGTTGCCTCACTTATCAGGTTGTCTGTGTGTCTGACATAGTTGTTCCATTTTTGAGACGTGACCTAAAATTATTTTTAAATTATAATTTACCTAAAATAATTTTTAAATAATGATTTTTGGCACAACTATTTTAGTTAGAAAAAAGCTCGAAAATCCATATAAAAAAAACAAAAATACCTTTATCAATTTTGGTTCATATTGGTACTTACAAAAACTGCAATGCTTCGAAAACTACGTATCACTCATTTCGGCAGCTATTATAATTTTCAAAATAAGGGCCAAAATTGGGTAAAAGCGGGTTACCGGCATCTGTTTCTTGGGTAAAATATCCCACCAATTTTAAAATAAGAGCTTGCTCTTTTTCAGTAAATCGATAAGGCATTTTAAAAAGATTATTTCGTTTTAATTTGAAATTTGATGCTAATAGATGTCAGTGTCAATAGCACCTATCAAATTAAATTTTTCCAGTACAGACTAATATAGGAAATACGTTCACGGCATTAAAACAGATGGCATGATATGACGTAACGGTTAAAGTGTGTTGAATGAAGTTTACTTATGATTTTAGCCACACAAAACCACAAAAAAAATCCGAAGGGGTTAAGCCGGGCGAACGCGCTGGCCGATCAGGTAAACCCCCTAGCAATCCATCTTAAATTCAGACTACTTTGGTTCTTGTTAAAAAATTATGGGTACCTGAAATTTGCCTGAATATCTTTCCACTATTTCTTCGATGCGAGGAGCGATTTGATTTCTCATAGCATGTGGACGTAAAACTCTCCAGTTAAAATTTTATTCAGAAAAGGAGGTTACGCAACATGGTTTCCCAATATTCCTACCTATGCATGTATCTTTTTCCGAAATTTTTGTGGATTATTTGCAATTATTTGATAGTTTATTATTTAATTATTGTTTTTCTTATTAGATTAATGCTAGAGAGTGTTATTAGATATTTTAATTTGAAGGGCGTAACAGACTGATGTGTTATTATTGCGTGTATTCTGGAAGTGTAGGCGTGAGGTGTAGATGGGCTCGGCTTATCTGGTGGACCGGGTACGTGTACCCTGTGTATGTTAGAAGTTTGATCAGACGTGGTTAACTGATAAACGATGCTGCGCGCTGCCGCAATTTATACTGCTATTTCGCTGAGGTTGATCTACTTTCAGCTATATCTGATGAAATTCCTGATAAATGTTAATTTAAGCAGGTGTATTTTGTATTTAATATATAGTTTGGGTTAGTATTGTATTTTTTATAGCTTTTAGAGAACAAAGAATAGGCACTAATAGGAATAGAAAAGTTGTGCATACTGCGCCCATGGGGGAGCGCGTCGTGTTATTGGCCTAACCCATTCTCTGAAATATATTGCTTCGCGAGTGTATATTACATTTGCAGGGGCAGGGGCTAAACGCGCAGATATCTCGTTGAAAAAGCATACTCCTTTTTTTATTTGTTTAGTTATTATGATATTATGTTATTCTTATTTATTAAAACATTATAAGCTGGGCACGTTTATCTAAAATTATCGTCATTAGTTCACTTGAAAACAAGTTAAAAAAATTAGTGACCGTTGAGATTCAGACACCTTCCAAATGACTTATCACATGACCCTTCTTGCCATTTAAAATGTTACAGCTTTACAGCGCCATCTGTCAAAGTTGACATTAGAATTTTACATTATAAGAGCAGTCTACTGAATATGATTTTGCTTGATTTTTATCCGAAGCCCTATTTTGTCCGGTTCAAAAGTTATTAGCGAATGCATTATTTACGTCCGCACTGCATATTTTTAAACGACTTGTAACTTATCAAGGGGATCCCGGAAGATGCCGTAAGGCGAAATACGAGTTGGATTTTTAAAAACCATGACTTACATTTTAGAATAAATCGATGCTACTAACCAGGTGCTATATTTTCCTTTTACTGCAAAACTAATTTCATCGGCAGGAGTAATCAGCATCAAACAAGGGATTACGTATGCCTCAAATAATCGAATTTACCGGGGGCATCCACTGATGCGAAATATTCAGCGGAACCTTACATCAAATGCGTGCGAACAATGTTATAAATCTTTTGAAGAACTTTTTGAAGCATAATCTTAAATTACCACACTCTGATCTGATTGATTTAATTCTGCAAAATGGCTTCTCATCGTATGACTGATTTTACATTATAAAAGTTCATTTTTTCATTAATATTTTTTTCTCTTCAAATGATGCTATTTGGTGTGGTGTTGCCTTTAGCTGACCAGAAATATATTTAATTTAAACAAGTGGTATCACTTTAAAGGATAATGTATAGCTTCGAGTCATTCATAATCACCTTTTTCACTTCTTAGGAAAAAATATAATCGCCAACAAGTTCAAACCTTAGAAGCCTGCATTCAGCAATAATTCTAGTTTCCTATTAATTTTATATATTTATTTGAACACGTTTGTAAATGTGCTAGTTTAATATTTATTTGTCATTTTATAATTTATTTTGCTTCACTATGTTCGAATGTGCATTGCTTTTGTAATTGTTAACTTGCATTCGTCAGTGTAGAAATATATTTATTTAAGGTAATGGATGTATTTTTATTTTTCATAAATCGTTACTAACCAAGCTGTGCTTCTGTGTCTAAATATTCTGTTAGTGGTGATATTTTTATTGGTAAGCTGGTATATGTAAAATTTTTTTAAATAATCTTAATGACTCTGTTTCTTAATTAACAGTCAGATCCTGTGTGACTGTGGCATATCCATAATTATCAATAATTGTTTGACATAACGAAAATGTATGGTTCAAATTGGAACTTAATATTTCTTATAGAAAGCAGTGAAACTAGATGAGGTTTTTTGAGTTTTTACCCCTAACTCTTGCGAATAGAGTATTTAAAGAAGCTATTTTTTCAATTATACTGTGCTTTTCACAACTATCATGGAAAATTTGAAAATTTTAGCATGGAGTCGAATTTTCAGTAGTCAGTTTTGTGTTTATTAAATGTAATTTTAGATGTCAAATATATGCTCTAAGGAATAAAATGCAGGAAAACCAAAATCTGAATAATTTTTTACTGCGTAGATTTCAGAGAGTTAAAAAAGGTATTTTGTCCATAAATATATATTCCATATACAGGCTGGCCGATTTCTTTAATAAGTAGAAAGGTAATGTTTAAACAAGTGTTTAAACATGTTTTTTTTTTCTAGTTAGAGAGGTATAGTTATAAAAATAATTTTATATATACAGAGTGATCGAAAAAAGCTTGGCACGGCAAAATTGCCTTGTTTTAGATAGCATATGATATTTATTATTCAATTCTCTAATAATGCAACGAAAAGTTCTGTGCATATTTCATATAATGTATGCTATATCTATATTCAATTGTTTTCGAAATATTGACCAATGGAAATTGACATTTTGGAGAATTTGAGAGGCTCCAAAATCTAAACCATTTGACTTAAAACAAAAACGGATTGCACTTTCCTGTTTTAGTTTTTCGTATCCCCACAAAACCACAAAAAATAAACGATAACTTTCGGTTCAGACCGGTTCCAGATTGTCCTTTAGGACAGGTATAAGTATTAGTAGGCAGAGATTATTAGAGCAATGGAATGATCATTTTTTATTGCCAAGACCTGTCACTTACAATATTTTCTGTGTAATATTGTATTTTTTGCGATGGCTGAAAATGAAAATTATTAATATTTTGAAAAATATGACATCCGGCCCCTACCAAAAACGTATAATAAGGAAAACCAAGGTGGGGACGGAGGCAACGTTCCGTGTTCTACCATTTTTTTCTTTATTCCGGAAAACATTAAAAGATCAGGTGACCTTCTTTCGGGATATCTTTAAATTAAAATGATACTTAAAAAAATGAACCCAAACAAGTCAAAAGGTAAATAAACATTCAAGCAAACGTATTAAATATAGCTGAGGAGCTTCACGAGAGTTTTCATTGATCTGCATAAAGCAGACTAGCATGTCATATTTTTCAAAATATTGATAATTTTCATTTTCAACCATCGTAAAAAAATACAATATTACACAGAAAATATAAATTTTGTAACTGGCAGGTCTTGCCAATGAAAATGACCATTCCATTGTTCGAATAATCTCTGCCTACTAATACTTATATCGTTATTTAAAAGACAATGCTTATACCGTACTCATCAATAGTATCGTACAGGTGCACATTTTGTGAAATTCTGAATATTAGACTTATTATTTAAAATACTTTTATAAAGCTTATAAAATTTCCAATCAAACGAATAATTAATATAATTAATTCCATTAAAAAAAATGAAAGTTTGATTATATAGCTAAAAATTTACAGCTGACAGCAAAAATCTGACAACGCCACTGAATTCTACGTAAAAAACTGTATAAGAGCAAGTTATTAGCTTTCCCATATGTTAAAGCATAACGGAGATACGAGGGGGGTCCTAAAATGCAATATTTTCAATTTCGCCCTGTATCTCAGAAACAAAACGGGCTACGAAAATTTTGTTTATACCATCATTCGTTTCACAAAAAAGTAGCAGAGTATTGCGAAAACCGCAACTCTCTATCTTTACTCGTAAGTGAGATACCCCGTAATATCATCGAAAATGGGACACCCTGTACAATCACCATACTCCAGACTACGAACAACTCAGACTGCCCTCCGCTGTAAGGCAAAATTCCTGCGCCATAGCGGTAAAATATGCAGTTCTCGACACACCCACGGACACTGTCCCTAACAAATTGCGCAACGCGTATATGCCGCTCCTCAACCTCTTTGTCAGCCCTTCTATATGTGAATCCCACTCAAGACCACTATCCATCTGTACCCCCAAGAACGGCGCCGTCCCACGAGACAATGGTCACCCCTGTGCATCTCTTAAAAAGAAAATGAGATGGCTAGTCTTGGATTCATTTAAGACTAAGCTATTTTTTTCGAACCAGTTTCTGGCCTGATTGAGATGGTAGTATCATCGGCAAACAAGACATAATGCTTCTTTACCTGGATCTGAGAAAGGTTATTAATATAAACCAGGAATAGTAAGGGGCCCATTACAGATCCTTGTGGCACCTCATTGTTCATGATTATTGTGTCCGACGACACTCCATCCACCACTACCCTTTGAGTTCGTCCTTCCAAATAGGATGTTAATTGGTCAATACTTTTCTGACCAAACTTATAAAGATGAAGTTTTTTAATGAGCAACTTATGCGATACACAGTTGAAGGCCTTGCTTAGGTCGCAGAAGATGATACCAATATGTTCCTTGTTTTCAAAACCATCCATAATGAATGATACCAGATTTAAAATAGCTTGCACAGTATTACGTCCCGCCCTACACCCAAAGTGCTCATTACCCAGTAGTGATTTTGCTTCAAGAAACAGCGCCACTCTCGAAGACATACACTTTTCAAAAATTGGAAGTAGGGAAATCGGACAATAGTTAGAGACATCCGTGTTATCTCCTTTCTTAAAGATGGGAATCATGGGAAGATAGGGTAAAGAAACGTTTAGCTCTAAGTTAAACCGTTTAGATTCTAGAGCACTTCAAATTAACCAAAATGCCAATTTCCAGTGGTCAATATCTCGAAAACAATTGAATTTCGGTATAAAACATATAGTGTGTGTATGAAATATTCATCGATTTTTTCGTAGCATTAGAAAACTAAATAATTGATACGTTATGCTATTTTATAAAACACAATTTTGGTTTGCCACCCTTTTTTGATCCACCCTGTATATATAAATCTACTTTAGAATATATGATACAATGATATAAACAAAATTGTTTGCACTCGTCAACCGTACAATAATTAGAGCTCCATTATAGCCTTTGTGGCTGAACGATGAAAGCGGAACCCATATTGGCAGTCTATAAAAAATGGTTATTATTCAAAGAACGATACAAGGCGAGTTTTTATGGCTGATTCAATTATTTTTGGTAGGTCGATAATTGGATAATTCGTCAATAGGGCTCTTCTTATGTATTGGCATGATCTTGAAGCATATAAGGGAATGTGAGAAATGACCAGACCGAACATGTCCCTAGAAGAAGAGTTTTTTAAGCTATTGATAATGTCGATAACTTCTTCCAAGACTGACACAATCAAATGACAACAGAAACACACACATCATTGACGGGGGTCAGCTTTGGATAATGTCGTGAGCGATGTGATAAAGTACTAACTAAGATCCACACAACTTTTGTTCAGACATTATTTTCATATTTATTATGGAAGGGTAGATATCTTACTCCTGAACCACCCTGTATATAAAGATAATAAATGAGTAAATAGTAAAAATACTTTGAAAACCAAGCGCAAATAAATAGATAATTTCGATTTTACCTAATATCGCGTTTATCTAGTAGATGGTGTAAGATGTAGGCTAGGCAACTGTCGATGTCGGCGGCGAACGACTTGCATGCTTTTATTCTTTTTGCTGTAGTTGTCTGTTCTCCGCCTAGAGTAATGTATTTTGAAAATTAGTATAATATTAAAATGTAAACTTTAAAGTCAAATTATTTTTTTATTTGATTTATATTGATGAAGATATGTGATATATTGTCGTGGCGGCCTCATCGTGTGGAGGTAAATATTTACCTTTTCCGATACTACATTCTTATTACAAATACATTTCATTCTTCTTTCTCAGCCACTTTCTGTTGTCCACTCCTGGACATAGGCCTTTGTCATGTTTCTCCATACTATTCTGTATTGTGCTATCTGAAACCACCTATTTCCTGCTTGTTGCTTAATATCATTAAGTCGTCTTCTGTGCGGTCTTACCACTCTACGTTTTGTCTGTCTTCGTCGCCAGTGTGTCAGTTTAGATGTCCATCTCGATTGATCCTGTCGAGCCACGTGTCCTACCCATTGCCACTTCAATTCAGCAACACGTGTGATTGCTTATTGACATTTATGTACGATTTAATGAAACCGTAAATGTAAATCGTGATGAAAATAATAAATTATTGTGTTTTTTCCTTTTATTTTGAATTCAATGTTTTAAATTATTTAAAACAAATCTGTTCAAAAAACGTATCTGTTTGAAACATGATTACACAAATATGTTTTGTTTTAAATATAATAATCCTCTTATAGAACGTCTTAATCC
Source organism: Pissodes strobi (assembly GCA_016904865.1). Lineage (NCBI taxonomy): Eukaryota > Metazoa > Arthropoda > Insecta > Coleoptera > Curculionidae > Pissodes > Pissodes strobi. The sequence continues at coordinate 359,508 of MU182334.1, forward strand.
ATTTTGTGTATACTTATGGAGTACAAGCAAAAATTCTAAATCACTATACTGTTAAAGCGTAATCACATGTGAAAAGTAACACCTATCCCGACATGAGTATAAATGAAACATCCAACGGCTTTCGGTGAACAAATCTGCCCCGTTGTCAAGAACGAGAAAATGGTTAGTAAATTCAATTAAAACAGTAAAAAGCAACAATTTGTCTCACAAACATGAATCATCCATAATATAGAACATATCTATACACATGTACTGAAACGCCCCTGCCTCAAGGCACATTCGTTGTACCTATAGTACAAGACTCTGGACGTGATCGTAACAATGGTGAATGATTTATAGCCACTGCCGGTTAAGACCCTGTTAATTGACGTTGTTTTGGTACGATTTGTGAAACGATTATCTTGAATAATTACAATTTCTTAAGTGGCCAGTCAATAATGGCAATAATACACAAATGACCATTCTTTCTACATCTATTTTTCTTTACTTGTTCAGTTTAAGGAAAACGCAGTATTAATTTACAGAAAATAACCTTTAAGTTTAACATATACAAAAAATTAAATACAACATCAAATTAATTTATCTATTAAAGGAAAAATGTACATAAAAAAGAAAAATATTATTTACGAGAATTAAGTTACGACAGGCCTCGAACCAGGAAGTTAACCGTGACCGTTTAATAAAAAAATATCAAATCGAAAATAAGTGCCCTTACACTGTGTTCTACGCTCGATACATGCACACTACTCATACGGAAAATATACGCATACCACCTCGTATACATGCACATACTAAAGAAAATTAGTAACAAGTTGAGAGCGTAGCGCGTAAGATCTGACCAAGACGTATATAATATATATACATTTTTAAGATACCTCCACGGAGATTATGTCACAATGTTCGGGGGGTTGTCCCGAAGGATCTTTTCTTGTCGCGTAGTCTCTTTTCGTGTCCCGTAGGCTCTTTTCGCGTCCCGTAGGACTATTGTACCCTTTGTTTTTTATGAATCTTAACACTATTAACCCAACTTGTTATTCGGAGATAAGAGTTTAAGTTTACTGGAACATATTTGGCCAAAATCACCTCCCCGTCCGAAATCTAATCAAAATAGCGTAAGATACGATAATCTGGTCACACTAAAGCACGAGGTTTAAAAGTTTGACCCTCCCTTAAAATGATGTCTATGTATTAAAACGTCTCGACTTCCCTCCCCTGTGGCTAAGGTTTTAGAATTTGTTCTTAATTTCAGTTGGCTCAGTTTATTTTATAATTGCAAAAGTATACAAGCTGTGTGAGAAACTCTTCTCTAGTTGGATGTCAGAATATGTGAAAATTTGAATGGGAACCAACAAACAATTATGGCGACTCGAATCGGACCAGTCTCTAGCCAAAATGAGATAATTTGAAAATAGGTGGAAATTTTAGCTTTTAGCAAGTGGAAATGGAAACAGCCTCTAGCCAAAAACAAGTGGATTCCTGAAGACCTCGTTCTGCTGCGGCGTTTTTATATGAAAAAGTCGCCATTTGAGATGTGGGTGCGGCAAGACACTATTAAAATTCCGATCTCACACATTAGAAAAATGCATTAAAAAGAGACGTAAATAAGGGTGCCGCATATTTCCAGCGCTAGGCTCGACCCTCTTTACCTGCTTCTCGAAGGTTTGCATGCATAGAGTGCGTTTTTAAAGCTTTTTATAATACCGAGTGTATTTAAATTTTGGGGGTGAATTTCATTATTTTAGAACTTTTCTTTGTTAATTTGTATACCTAACTGGCCCACCAGTTTCAGTACATAATTATTCCGTTTATTTAATCCTCGCCTACCTGGTTTCTTGTAGGAGATAGAAAACAAGTTTAAATGCAAAAGTTTTTACGAACCGTCAAAATATTTTTTTATCAGAACAAATAAATGAGCATCAAAGCTTTCAAAAAATATCAGCTGGTATGTCTTTAAATGAAAATTTAATTCAAGATGGTTCGTTCGTTATTGATTGCGAATATACCAGGTTTGGTACGTTGACCTTTGAAACCAATTGAGTAAAATGAGTAAAACCGTTCTATAACATTAATGCGTTAGAAAGAGAACGTTATAATATAAACTTTCGTCTAATACTCGAATGCATTAATCTTATCGCACAGTTTTTGTCATTTTTCTTATTTAATTTTAAAGATAGAGATATGAAATGTGATATATTCAGAATCAGTAACGCACGGACTATGCGATAAATAAATCACATATAGGGCCTTCCATTAAAAAAATATAGGTTTATATTTTGGGAGGCTTTGTGATGGCTTATATTTGATTGATAATATATCATAGTACTGATAACCAGCTACTTTTTGTTCAGTAATTATTGTGTTTTAAAAACTGCCAATTTTTGCGAGAAAAATACATTTTCTACAATATTTAAACATGCATTAAACACACATTTTACATTATAAAACGTATACGCTGCGCCCTGTAAATAGAATAGTTTGCGAAATCCAATGCACTAACCCAAACTATTCCGCAGTGCGCATGTGCGACATGTCTCACAGGCTATTCCAAATAGGCAAATTCAAGCCTAGAGATTTGACTGGTCACCTGCGCATCTTTGAAGAAATAAAACTAGAAAATGCCAGCAAACCAAGTGTCCAAATAACGGTCATGTTGGACCTAGATGTTCCATTCGCAGTGGCTATTGATGACCGCCAATCATGGGAGAGTAAAAAAAACTACCTCAGGCCGATGACGCATCGCTGTGGTACACAGATGGTTCAAAACTAGCGAAAGAAGCGGGATTGGAATTTCAGGTCCAAACTGTAAGCTTCCAAACCGCTAGGCAAATATATAACCATCTTCCAAGCGGAAGGCCATAAATATATATGCAGAAGAGTGCCTCACACAAGACTTCACAGAAAGCTCATCTACATATTTTCAGATAGCCAGGCGGCTCTAAAAGCTTTCAAGTGCGTGTCAAAGCTAGTCTGGGAACGTAAAACAACTAGCAACACGCAACCAGGTAACTTTAATGTGAGTTCCGGGCCATAGTGGCATACGGGGCAACGAAAAAGCAGACTGCCTTACGAAAGGAGCTGGAACACCATATTATGGTCCAGAGCCCTACTGTGGCCTTATGAATAGCCACATCGCCGAAGAACTTAACAGACGGGAAAAAGACCAACTGACTGTCGTCTTACTGGAGAAACACTCCAGTACTAAGATAGGCGAAAAGGTTTATCACCACACCATCTCTACCATCAGTTCCGGTTCGTCTTCGGTTGAGGTAACGTCGTCCCCTAGCGGCTCGTTTGTCCCCTTTGGTACAGGCCATTGGGTGTGCACGTGGTAAACGTTTAGTGATCGTTTTTCTCCCCGAGGAAGAATCGGACCTCATAGCCAGGGTAGTCTGTGCCTTTCATCCGGTCCTGCCGTCGACGGACCAACACGTTGGAAACGGATTACAGAATTCGGCACGGGAAGTGAAAGCGTTTGTTTAGAAAACGTGTTGAAATCCCTCGTTTGGGGGGCTGGAAAGTCGAGCCGTCTGGAGGGTGTAGGGGGTGGGACGCGTGGTGGGGGGGTGATTCCTACTAGGACTCCGGGTTTTTGTCCTTGTGCGCGGTAGCGTGGCCTGAGGGCGGTCATGGTTTCTTCATGCGGGGATTTTGGACTTTGGAGTCTCTGACAGAAAAGGTTATACCTGCAGTACGTGAAACCTCCTTGCATTAGTCAGTCGTGCCTTTCATAGATTTTTATTTGTGTGTGTGAAAAGTCGGTGGTCGTGACAGGGTCCAGAGCCCGACAACGTCGCGGTCACCACCCCGAATACAAAGCCCTTCAAACTGGAATAACGTGTAACGGAAGTAGAAGGGTAGCTCTACCTCTCCCTAAGCGCCGGACGAAGGGTGCACTGGCAAATTGGCCTTTTAGGACCAGAGCCAAATCAAAGAAACCAACCAACCACCATCTCTACGAAAAGAGCAGAACAGCTCTTAGACATGACCAAAATAGATATTAGAACTGTCGCCGAATTGTCCACTGGACACTGCCCGGTAAAATACCACCTAAAGGCAATAGGCAAAGCAGAAGACGACCAATGCAGATTTTGCAATAATGCAACTGAAACCGCTGTCAATGTCCAGCCCAACTCTGCAAAAGGCTCAAGTACCTTGAAGGAGTACAGCTATCACCTCAAGAAGTGAGTCAACTACCTCCCAAGAAAATAGCTTCGTTTGGAAGAAGCCTACGTCTCTTGGACACAAATTAAGTTGTAGAATCATGCACAAAATATCTGGTAAGGTAGCAGTGCCGGGCGGCTGAAACTAGCCGAAACGACTCACTAACAATCTAGAAGTAGTATAGTATTTAGCTTATGATATTTCAAAATTGCTGATATTTAGTTTGATAATTGAGAACATGAGGTTATTAATTCACTCATGACCTAACAATCATTTGAATATTTAGGAAAGTTTTTCCTATTTGTAGTTTCCTTATTTCTCTATTAATTTATTGCAAAAGTTGTTCCTACTAGTGCATATACACATAACGCCAAAAGTCTTGGACCCCTGGTATATTGCACGTTATTTCATATTTTTATTTTATTTTTCGTTGCTAGGGAAAACTTTAGTTATTTTGTTGACAATAACATGAAAATTTGGAGATAAAAAAAGTGTTCGTGCTTTTATTGAAGTTTAAAAGAAATGTAATTATGTTCTATTCGATTTGTTTTTGATTTAAATGAGCAAATAATATTTCTTTCTGCTTCAAAATGCCAGGTCGTGTAATTTCTGCCTTTGATAGGATGCTGAGGCTGGGCATTCTAATCAGCACATGCACAGGCTGTTACATATTCCAAAACCAAAAATCGTTGGGGTACTAACTGAAAGGGATGATCGGTATGTATTCCAATATGCCTGTAGACATTGACATGATCCAACTCCAGCTCTTAGGAATCACTTTAACGCACATTTCGCTGTAGTTTATCGATCTCTACAGTTAGAAGAATACTTCATCGCATAAATCTTCATTCAAGAAGGCATTTAAGGATACCTACTCTGTTTCCAAGACACAGAGTTGCTCACTTACAGTGGGCACCGGAGCATAGTGGATCGCTTTTGGCGTCGAGTCATGTTCACAGATGCAACCATAATTGGATTGCAGAGTGATAACCGTAGGCAAAGGCTCTGAAGAGAGCCAGGCCGTCAACAGAGACTAAATTTTTCTTGAATAGTTGCTCCCTTTCAGGGAGGACCAGTAATGTTTTGGCTGGAATTATATACAATCGCCGAATTCCGTTAATTCCTATCCGGCAGAATATGACAGTTCAAATGTATATTGATAGTGTTATCAGGCTCATCATCAATCCATTACGAGAATTTCATATTCCTGGACGACAACGCACCAAGAACGGTTTGACAAATGTACTTGAACAAGGACATATTGCCAGACTGTCTCGGCCAGCGAACTCGCCAGATCAGAATCCTATTGAAAGCATGTGGAATTTAGTCTCTAGAGCAGCCCAACGGCGGCGCATCTATGTACCACAAAATGCAGATGAGTTAGTATCGGCAGTAGAGGAATGGAACCATATTTCTCAGGAGGCGATCATTCGCTTGAATGTGTCAATGCACCGTTGTATCAATATGTTACTGAATAGAAGAGGATGCTATACTGACTAATAATTGATGTTTATTTAAAAACAAAAATTAAACGTTCCAATATTTGTTTTAGTGGATTTACGAAAAAACTCCGATTCCGGAAGAACAGATCGACAACTCAATTGATGCCCTGTTTATTGTACGACTGGTAAAGGAGAAGGCTATTGAATTCAGCTATCATGCTTACGTTTGTCTTATTGACTGAACAAAGGCGATCGACAGAGTACAGCTGCCAGATATACTGGACATACTGAAAAAGAAACAAATCTCACCATCAATCATAAACATTATTAGAAATTTAAACACAGGTAACACAACAAGAATAAAAGTGGAACATCAAACAACAAAAGACATACCGACACTAACAGGAATAAGATAAGGGGATAGTCCATTCCTTTTTAACCTCGTCATGGGCGGGATTATACATGAAGTGACAATAATGAACAGGGGATACAGACTGAATAACAAACCAATCGGCATGGTGTGATATGCGGATGATGCAATAATCCTGGCAGAAACGGAAAACGACCTACAGAGGCAAACACATAAGTTCTATCAGATAAGTGGAAAATATAAGATGTCAACCTCCATTGATAAAACAAAATGCATGACCTTCTCCAAGGAACCGCTACGATGCAAAATTGTAATAGACAATGTCTATTGAACAGTTTCAGTTACTTGGGAGCGGACACATCAAGTAGCAACAACCCAATAAACGATATCAAATCACAAGTCAACAAAGCCTCAGTAATACCGGATTTGTGTAAGGGGCATCATTTGGAATAACAATCATATGCGCACTGACAGCACGGTGCGGATTTATAAATCCTGCGTAAGATCAGTGCTGACATATGGTATCGAGACTCGAGCTGACACAAATAAGACAAAGATTATACTAAGAACAGCAGAAATGAAAACCTTAAGGACCATCGTAGGAAAGACACTTATGGATAGAGTCAGAAGCAGCGATATAAGGACAGCATGCAAGGTGGAGGACATAGTCAAATGGGGAAGGAAAAGAAGGAGATATTGGCGTGACCATGTAGATAGAATGAAACAAAACAGACTGGCAGGCATCGCTAAGAACGAAAACCAGCAGGCCGACGACCATTGGGAAGCCCACCTAAACGATGGAAAGACAGCTGGAACTCTGTCTCAGCCTTCGCAGTTAACAGACCTTAAGTCTTCTGGAAGAATAAGAAGAAGAAGACGAAAAACTGCAATATTTTTAAACATTCGTCAAATTTTCTACAAATGTTGTTATTACAAAAAATACATTCACAAATAACCATTCTTTAATAAACATTTCTTATTTTATTTTACATTTTGTAAAATCTTGTAAAATAGCAGAGGGTCCAAGATTTTTGACGTTGTGTGTATATAAATATAACAATCCTTTTGGAAACTATCACGAACAATAAATTTATAGGCCTAATCCAAATTGAACCGGCTCGCTCGGCTTAAGCGGCTAAGAATATTGAATTGTATTTTCCGATATTTATCTACAGCGAAGTTTTGGTACATATTTAGGTTATTTGTTATACCTGTGCTTACCTAACTAATATTTTGAGTATGAGGAGAAATAGAGATTTTGTTTAACAAAATGTATGCGTTAAATATATTGGTCAGCAAACCTGCTTTCGCGCATACGTGGTTTTTCTCAGTAATGAGATATTTGTTATATTAATACCTTTAATTTATATTTAATGATAATACATATAATATGGCATTTATATAGCGTAATTACATGCGAAAATTAGCATATATCCCAATGAAAGTATACATATTTAAAATACATAGGTACGAGTAACAACACAAGTTACACAATAAATTTGATGAGATAAAAATTTAAAAACACCGCGAAGGAAATATCCACCATTGTCCACCACATTTTTACATTGGGCAAACGAAAAAGTGGTTTTCTGAAAATCCGAAATAACATTAAAATTCAAATTTTCCTAGGTAGTGGCTCGACAATATTGTTCTACAAGCCGGTTATCCGCAAAGAGTTGGGCTTTAAAAATCAACAAGAAGCATTGCTTACTGTTGCTAATATTGCCTTGAAATTTGACCATATATTTTTATTATGAGAAACAACTCATCAACAGTCGTATTGTAGTAATATAGCAGAGTTTGTGTTCTATTACATGGATATGATTCTTGATGCAATTTTAATACTACTTGGTTGCAGTTGTTTCAGTCAAGCTGAAAATAATAATAGTTTTCTGTAAGCAATACATTTTATAAATAGGAAAAATGAAAAGTATCTCTTGAAACTAACTTGGTGGTTTTCTGCTACTAATATACATACACCAGCTGCTTTTCAGTAACAATACACTGTCATTATAATATCGTTACACTTTCGCACAACAAACTAGGCCAGGGTGCACTCATTTCGTTGATACTAAAAACTATGCTTCCAAAGACATGATTACATTTGAACGTTTTTTTTTTTTTTTTGGATTTAAGTGTATTTTTTTTTGTAATTTTATTTAATTTAGTTGCGACTTAATTATTAATAATATTTTTAAATGAGTATGGAAAACATAATATAATGAAATACAAGCAAGGGGATAAGTAAACTGCTCTTCAAAAGTTAAGGATAGCTTGAATTTCAGGTAAAGTTTAAATGAGGATTTCTCACATAAAAATTAAATAAATTTGAAATGTATACTAGCGACTTAAAGGCGGTACTTTCAGCTTTAAGTTGTCATGTCAGGTCAGGCCAATGATGACATTACGGATTAGATACAGGGTGACAAATGAAGGAGAGCCGAAGGAACGAATTTATGATGTTCTGTAACTTTTTTAGAAACAACTGCAGATTTTTTATGATGGTAGTTTTAGAATGCCTGTGTCAACATCTCGGAACGGTTTTTTAATTTTTTTCAAATTATAAATTTTTACAAACTTATGTAGATTTTTTGGAAACTTGTATTTTCTAATTTCAATACTCTAATTATTGGCCATATTATTGACTCAAATTGGGACAAAATGGAAGGCTGCACTTCATTGAAGGTGTCGTGTAATTTAATTTAATTTAAGTACACAGGGTAACTCGCGTGGTTGGTATAAAGTCATTGGCAATTTTTTCTTATGGTATATCCTGTTTTTATTTGGATTTTTAAATTCTCCTTAAAATTTTTGACATATCTGATTTAGCATACTCTGTACCTAACTATATTCAATTATTTTCGAAATATCAACGTTTGAAAAGTGACATTTTTCGATTGTGTCACCTAGCAATGGGAAACGTTTTGTGAACATGACGGAATTGCAAATTAATTTCTCTAAGTGTTGCTATGCCCAGGAGAAAGTTAAGTACTGCTCAATCTAATATGGCAATTGGAATGATTACTGCTGGGCAGAATCAAACAGAAGTTGCTGCTTATTTTAATGTTTCGCAAAGTGTCATATCTCGATTAGTCAACAGGCATGCTGAAAACGGAAGTGTGTCGGAAAGGCCTAGGACTGGACGGCCTAGAGTTACTACCAGGGCAGAAGACAGGTCCATAACAATATCAGCACGAAGGGAAGCCCTTAGCACCTGTAGGATACTTGGACAGCAACTCCAAAATGCCACAAGGTTACAAGTTTCATTATCAACGGTGAGAAGGCGCCTCAATGAGATTGGCTTAAGATCTAGGCGTTTGTTGAGGAGAATTCCATTGACTCTAGCTGATAGACGGCGTCGACTCGATTGGACAAGGGAGCGAGTTCATTGGGTAGAAGAGTGGAGATCTGTACTTTTCACTGACGAGTCTCGCTATGGAAGATTTTCAGATAGTCGTCGGGTGCGAGTATGGGCTTTTCCCTTAACGCCAATATGCCAGATGTACTTCCTGCACTGATCGACGATGATGAGTGCAGGAAGTACATCCTTTCCGTGTATGTACAATAACCGTTTGGGCTGGAATTAGCTACAATAACAGGACACAGCTGATGGTTTAACCTGGGAACATGAATTCTCAGATATACCTGGATGAGGTAATTAACAATGTTCTGCCAGTTTTTCATCATGCAATTGGTAACGGTTTCCAATTTCTTGATGATAATGCTCGTCCCCATCGAGCCGCTCGAGTATTGGCAGCGCTGGCCATCCATGATATTCAGCACCTTCAACTGCCACCACGCTCGCCTGATCTCAACGTAATGGAGCACGCATGGGATCAACTACAAAGAGCATTGGATAACCACCAACCATCCCCCGAAACCATGCAGCAGCTCAGAGAGCTGTTGCCACAGCTTTGGAATGGTTTAGATCAGCGTGTTTTCAATAACTTGATTGAAAGCATGCCAAGGCGGTGCAGTGCAGTGATAGAGGCCCGTGGAGGCTACACATTGTACTAGCGTCTCAATTGGTGTTTTCATTGCAATAAAATTTGTTTTTCATAATTATTGATTTTCATTTTTTGGATCATAACCGAAAATGTTAGTTTGGGTTGGGTCATATTCACAGATTATCCGGAAAAATTCGTACTTCCGGTTTACTGGGAAGTTAATGTCAGAATATAGCTTATTAAAAACTAAGACAGGAATGTGAAAGGCATTTCACTCTAAGTCAAACCGTTTAGATTCTAGAGGGGTTTAGAGTGACTAAAATGTCACTTTTCAAACGTCGATATTTCGAAAACAATAATTGAATTTAGGTATAAGGTATGCTAAATGAGATATGTCTAGAATTTTAAGAATTTAAAAATAAAAAAAAAAGACAGGATGTACCAAAGGAAAAATGACTTTATACTAACCACGCGAGTTACCCTGTATACTTAAATTAAATTAAATTACGGCACACCTTCAATGAAGTGCAGTCATGCATTTCTGCCCAATTTGAATCAATAATATGGCCAATTAGAGTATTGACATTAGAAAATACAAGTTTCCAAAAAATCTACATAAGTTTGTAAAAATTTATAATTTGAAAAAAATTCAGAAACCGTTTTGAGATATTGACACACGCATTCTAAAACTACCATCATAAAAAATCTGCAGTTATTTCTAAAAAAGTTACAGAACATCATAAATTCGTTCCATCGGCTCTCCTTCACTTGTATTCACCCTATATCTAATCCGTAATGTCATCATTGGCCTGACCTGACATGACAACTTAAAGCTGAAAGTACCGCCTTTGAGTCGCTAGTATACAGTTCCAATTTATTTAATTTTTATGTGAGAAATCCTCATTTAAACTTTACCTGAAATTCAAGCTATCATTAACTTTTGAAGAGCAGTTTATTTTAAAAATTAATTCAAACAGGTTGTCGTTAATAACGGTCGAATTTGAAAACAATTGTTTTCGTTGCAGAAAAAGGCTGCTTGCTGCGGTCGTTCAGGTTGCGTAGCCCAGATGGCGATAGAGAACATTAATTTGCTTCATTTAAAAACAAATGTATGTTTATTGACGAGTCGGAATAGTATAATAATCAGACGGGCGTGATGCGCTTGTGTCTTTGATATGGAGCGGCTAATAGTGATGGGTTCTTATTTGACTTAGGTTTATTAGTTTTAAGTTTACTTCAAATTGCTTTAAGCTTTGTTGAATTTAGGAGGTTTCTTTTGTTTACTTTAGATTAATTTATTTAAGTTGGTTTGAATTTAAATTACTGACTTACTTTGAACTGATTATTTTGAGGGAGGGATCACTCAGGCTTTTTCCTTTAAAGGTACAATTCGGCACTGAATGGAGATTAACTGGGTAAAGTACGACTAGGGCATCCTTTAAAGGTGCAGTTGGGCTCTAGATGAACAGAAAGAGCTTGAACTGGTTGCTACGGGGAGCTTTGCATTAAAGGTATTTCCCCCTGGACCAAATTGACGTTTACTCGGTTCGCGCGCTCTTTTATACTACTATTTGTTGAATGCTTACTGAATTTTCTTAAAACATATTTAGATAGTAAATATAATAATTATCTTCCAAGTTCAAACTTTAAGCGATATTTTGAAAATAGAATCATTAGTTTACAATATGTATATCGATAATAGGATATGAAAATACTAGGACGCGCACCATTTAAGATAATATATTACTGAGAGATAAGTATTATTGTCTCATATGAAGATAAGAGAAGATTTATTTACACTCGGGATCTGAGAAAGCTACGTAGTTATCAGCAGAAACGTGCAAGTAATATAAGCTGTGGAGATTATACAGTGAGAACGTCAATGATGAAGGTTGATACAATAATTTTCTTGGACTAAAATGCATCTAAACGCTGAAGGTAATGATTCTGGACACAAAATTCTCTTAAAATTAGACAGTTGCGTGAGTACAATAATAAAAGTATAGAATACATTTTACAAAGCTACAGATGAAAAAAAAGTGCAATATATTTAATTCTTCAGTAGCTATTATCAGAACTGGTAGTTGGACAAATTTTACCCTGTTCATACTCGTATTTCTGAAAAATGCAATGCAATAAGTTTAGAATAAATGCAGATCTATTTTTTTACATAATACAAAATAGATGCGTAATTATTTAAACAGCCATATATTTCCCTAATATATCAAATGTCACTTCTCAAATAATTAAATTAATAGTAAACAATATTGACCCAATTTTAGCCTCATTAAAAATACTTTATTTAAGAACTTTGCTTACAAATGTAACTGATATAGCGAAAAATTTTCGAATGGTATATTATACTTGACTATGCATTTTTATGAGGTTTCTTGAACGAAGTTTCATAAAACCTAATATATTTAGGTTACAAATATATTAGGCCTTTATATTGCCTTAAGTTATTTTGGGAAATTATGATTTTAAGTACCGACGATAGCTCACAACAATTTCGCATACACAAAATGACTATGTTGTTTTAAATTGTTAAGTTTGGCATAATATATTGAAATTGTTAATTAGCATAAAACTAATCAAACTAGTTGCATAGTGTTATCGTTTTTGGCCTCATGGGGCATATCTCAAAATATTGCTTCTCTCAATATATTGCGATAGCTATATATTCGCCCTTGTACAGGGTGGCCCGTTTAAGAGGGGCCAAGGTATCTCGAAAACTACGGGGGTTGGAAAAAAATTTAAATACGAAAGTTATTCCTAGTAAAGTGATCTTTATTTTTTTTGTATTGTTTTAATCGTCACTTTTTTATATACAGGATGGTCAAAGAAAGTTACACTTTTTTTAAATTAAACACCCTATATTTTATTACATTTTTGGATTCCACTTAAAATTCTAAGCATATTTGATGTATGATGTTATACCTCTAGAGTTAGTAGTTTCACAGCTATAAACAGTTGAAAATCGGTACTTTGTTTACTTTTCACCTTGGTAGCAAGAAAACCATTAGAAATGGAGTAAAATGAATTCCACATTCCTATCTTAACTTTCCAAGAGCTATCTGATGGTACCTACTGAGGTACGAGATTTGGTACCCATGGTACCACCAGCCAGTTAATACCGTCAGATAGTTCTTGAAAAGTTAAGATAGGAATGTGAAATTAATTTTACTCCATCTCTAATGGTCTTCTTGCTACCAAGGTGAAAAGTAGTCAAAGTACCGATTTTCAACTGTTTATAGCTGTGAAACTACTAACTCTAGAGGTATAACATCATACATCAAGTATGCTTAGAATTTTAAGTAGAATCCAAAAATGTAATAAAATATAGGATGTTTCATTTAAAAAAATGTAACTTTCTTTGACCATCCTGTATATAAAAAAGTGACGATTAAAACAATACAAAAAAATAAAGATCATTTTACTAGGAATAACTTTTGTATTTACATTTTTTTTTCCAATCTCCGTAGTTTTCGAGATAAGGTATAGGCCCCTCTTAAACGAGCCACCCTGAACATACATTTGGCCCGTATTCCTATTCCATAAATTGAAGATGTGTTATAGAGAAAACCCTAGGTGCCACAGTTCCCCCAGCACGTGCAATTGTTAAAATTTGAAAATCGTTCATGAAGATAATTTCTAATTCACGCAAGTAACGTAAAACAAATACCATGGCCTTTTACGTATACTAGAATGATGAAATTTGTCAAATGTTTCCTGAAAATAAACACACAACTTCCGGGAAATAAGCAAGGTCGATGTTCTGAGATGACAAGCTTTATCAGATAGATGAATAACTGACTCCAATTAAGCCTTATCACCGAGTAGATTTACGCATGTATAAATAGGGTGCCTGAAAAAAGGGGCAATTTAAATTATTTGAGCCAAAATATTAAAATTAAATGAAGAGTAAAGGCTGTGTGCATGTACGAAACATAGTAATGAAACAATCTTTGTATATTATGCAAATTTTATTCCAAAAGGACTTCTATAAAGAGCGTAACAGAGCGCTTTCGGCCGTAGCCATCATCAGTGTTACCTGAAAGTAAGTAAAAGAACCCCTTGTCAGTGGAGAGTCAAAGAATGTTGTTGAGTTGAGACAATGGTTATTTTTGGTAAAAATTTTTATGAGATGAATACTGTTGGGCTCAATTATAAATTTGTTGGGATTAAAAAAATATATATTACAAAAAAGGGGGGGTTAGCTAAAGTTATTAATTAAGAAAGATTATTTTTGTGTCATTTTTGCGTAAAAAAGAAAATGGTGGATTTCTTTTACTTACTTGTCAGTAGATAAAGGACATATCCATGGATTAAACACACAACAAAAATCAACAATGGTCACAACTGGGTCTGACTGGGCAGACTGATGACGCTTATACGCCGAAAAACGGTGGTAATTTTGAATTTTAAGAGTTTTAAAAAGATAAGTATTAAGTTGAGAGATAAAATTAAATGAAGTTACTGCAGTGGTCTAAAGTTGACCTAAAGTACAAAAGGAGTTGCTACTATGCCAGATGAGACTAACCAAATGCCATAATATATATTAAATGGCTAATTTGCAAGTAAATAATTGAAAATTCGGTTGAATGTTTAAGTGATGGCTTGAAAGTTGGTTTGGAAGGAAGAAAATGCTTGATCAAGTGAAAATAGAGGACTAACCTAGAGATGAGGCTAGCCTCAGCCTCGTCTCCAGGGGTGAGGCGGCGAGGCAACCGCCTCGGGCGGCCGATTTTTAGGGGCGGCCGTTTTTTTTTCTATAAAGTTGTAATGTGTTTGTATGTAACACGGTAAACACTCTCGCAATGAATACCTATACATATTTAATTTTTTTACTGAAATGTTTAATCTAAAGACTCGTGCGAAAAACAAAATTAGGCAAATTATTTACAAATTTAATGCCGCCCGCGACGGTCTTTTAACATGGCACAAAATAATTTTCTAATGAACCTAAGTCTTGAACCTAATAAGGTTGGCTTAAGTTTAAATAAGTGAGGACACGAAAAAGTATAATGTATTATTTCATAGTTAACTCGCTAGTTAATATGTAAAAAATGTTATTAAATTTTTCCTAATTTCATTCGGTACCTTTTGTACAAATAAATAGTATCGTTATTTGATATTCACAAAAATAGTGGAAGCCAGTGAGGTAAGGCTCTAGGGCGCCGCCCTCCCTACTTGAATAATTAAATATTTAAAGTAGTTTTTGACAATGACTTTGTTAATCGTATAAAAACAAGGGAAAATGTATGTAACGAAACCTATTTTTTTAATGAAATATTTTTGCTGGGCAAATTTCTAATTAATCATTTTAGGCCGTTTGACCTTGAAAATTGTACAAATTTTACCCCCTCCTTCGCCCTGCCACGAGTATGTATACAAATGTTTCGATTTTGCCTCCCCTGAGCAGCACTGCCTCTTTAACAGGTCACGAGCCGCCGCTGTCCTAGAACGGACAAAAGTTCCTTAATTGGTCTGTTGTAAGGGGCGGCCAAATCCTGCTCGCCTCGGGCGGCCTAAAGCCTGGAGACGGGGCTGCAGCCTAAGCTAACTCAACTCGACGGATAGAACAGAAAAGAAAGGAGATGACAATAACCTGAGTAATAGGTGTTGAGTTAACTCAGGTTATTGTCATGTCCTTTCTTTTCTGTTCTATTCGTCGAGTTCAGTTAACTTAGGCTAGCCTCATCTGTAAGTTAGTCCTCTATTTTCACTTGATCAAGCATTTTCTTCCTTCCAAACCAACTTTCAAGCCACCACTTAAACATTCAACCGAATTTTCAATTATTCACTTGCAAATTAGCCATTTAATACATATTATGGCATTTGATAAGTCTCATCTGGTATAGTAGCAAGTCCTTTTGTACTTTAGGTTAACTTTAGACCACTGCAGTAACTTGATTTAATTTTATCTCTCAACTTAATACTTGTCTTTTTAAAACTCTTAAAATTCAAAATTACCGCCGTTTTTCGGCGTATAAGCGTCATCAGTCTGCCTGTCAAGACTGTCAATAGTGACAGTCGACACATTCGATGTGTCATCCAAAGGTCTTGGTACCATGCTTTTGTTTTTAATTTGCCCTATTTTAATCTAAATTATGCGAACCATTTCTCAAAATGTGACGTACAATGTGTGATATTTAATTGTGACCATTGTCGATTTTTGTTGTGGGTTTTATCCATGGATATGTCCTTTGTCTACTGACAAGTAAGTAAAAGAAGTTCACAATTTTCTTTTTTACGCAAAAATAACACAAAAATCATGATTCGTAATTAATAACTTTAGCTAACCCCCCCGCTTTTTTACCATTGTCTCAGCTCAACAACATTCTTTGACTCTCCACTGACAAGGGGTTCTTTTACTTACTTTCAGGTAACACTGATGATGGCTACGGCCGAAAGCGCTCTGTTACGCTCTTTATAGAAGTCCCTTTGGATTAAAATGTGCATGATATACAAAGATTGTTTCATTACAAAATATTAAAAGTCACTTTGTGCTATCCTTTCCGATCAATCGGCAAAACATTCCGATCATAAAACAGTTACTTCATCTTTGTTACGCTCAAACATGACATCCATAACGATTTATGGGCGATGTTAAAACAAACAACGAAGTAAAATACTTCTTCGTTGCATTGCTACCTCTTTTTGAATCAACTCAGTTGGCTGCTGATCATACCAGGTAACTCTCAGGATCATCGCTCGCAATTAAATGATTAAAATTAGGGGACAAAACACTCTCCGAAGTAAAAAACTATATTATTATTAGAGCAACCCTCTAAACTCTACCTCCTCGTAAATTTTCCTATTATTTAACAGCCCAAAATTACATCAGAATACTGCAATTGCTTAGATATTACAGCGTTTCATTAAATAACCAATTGCCTTATCTACTACCCGTAAATAGTACTATCAAATTAGGTACATTTAAGTTTGAGAATCTGGATCTGTCACAATAAGTTATGGAGGAAAATTAGTTATTTTAATTATTTTTTTACTTATTTATCATTTTCCAGTTACAAAATATGTCCAATAATCTCGCATATTAATTTACGTAGTCTATATATTGCGGTTAAAAGTAAGTTTTTCACTGCTTTCTTAAAAATGTGAACGTTAGGCAAGTTTATTACCTCCTTCGGTAAATAAATGTTTCTCAACGCCGGCGCCGCAGATCTAACAATACTGATGTTGTAGTTTGCCTTGTTTCGAACATCATATTGGTGCATTTGTGGTCTAGGCACAAGAAATTTATCAAAGTAGGCGGGTTGTTGTACCAATAGCCTAGACTACTGGCCCAGATAACAGACATTCTTCTAAAAAATGCCAATTTGTTTTTTCATATTTTCTTACATATATAGTTAACATGATCTGAAAAGTTCAATTGTTGGTCCAGGACTACAACTAATTATTTAATATTAGTATCATATTCAATAGGTACATTATTTATTTTGATAGCATAGTTTAAGTCTAAGAAAGCTTTACATTTAGTCCTTGTGCCAAAACTCACAGCATTTACTTTCCGCTTGTTCACACATAACCAATTAAACAGTTTATCAAGTTCCGAGTTCAATAGACTAGAAGGTTCACTCTAAGCCCCGCTCCCTGCATTTCCCTCTTTGCCCCGTTGCGAAGCATGGGGAAATGCTGGTTAACCGCTCATGCCTCGTGCCACGTTTAACCCCATCTCGTCTAAAGTCTAGTGTCTCGCCTGTGTCAGCGCTACATCAAAAGTACTGACTGTGAGTGGACCTTCTAGTCTCTTGTTAATGTTCGATGCTCATAGTCACTGCCAGTCACTGAAATAAGAGTATCATCCGCAAAGAGGCTCACATACGCTTTATCTAAAATGTCACTTACCTCATTAACATCAGTAATGAATAATAAAGGGCCCAGAACACTCCCTTGGGAACCCCCCAGATCATTGCAACTTTACCAGAAAGTTCCAAAATCCCAATTCTTGTTCAATGTGACCGGCCGCTTAAGTAATCCTTAGTCCATTCTAGGGGGATACCAGAAACACCATAATTTTACAGTTTCTTCGTCAAAATACTACGATCGATTGTTTCGAAAGCACGCTAAAGATCAATAAACGCGCTGAGCACTGTTTTCCCAGTAATATATTGTTTCCATTTGGCGTACACACCCTGAGGAGCCGACTCACAGAAATGTCGTCCCCAAAACCTAGACCCTTTTTCACTTAATAAATTGGTATTTTCAAAGTTGCTTCGAAGTTGTTCACGAACTATCGTTTCCAAAATTGTATCAATACTAAGTAATAAATTTATAGGTCTAAATTCAGAAGACACCGACGGATTATTTACTTTAGCCTTTGGAACAATGACTCTAGTGTTTACTTCGTCTGGTACATATTCATATTGCAGAGAGGTGTTCACCAGATTTTGCAATGGATACCTTACAGCTCCAAAAATGCCTTTTAAAATTTTAACATTTATGACACTATCAGCGGTTGATTTATTTTACAAATTCATTACAGTCTTGCGTAGATCAGATATTGTAATATTTTAAAACCTGTCAAAACTCGTATCTGCCCAACTTTCACTCCATACCCCGGAATCCTGTTGGGATACTATTCCTTGAATGCTGCTTGCATACATCGCATTGAAGTTTTCGTCCACATTTCCAAGGTTGTCTTCGAATTCCAATCTGTCATAGTCATTTTTATCTGCCTTTTTGCCTCTAATTATTATTTTTTTAATGTACGCCACATTTTTTTACTGTCACCGGCATTGGTCTATATTTCTTTCATAAGAGTTTGGTTTTTCTTCTTTGATGACACTCACGACACCCTTTTTTGTGTATATTCTTCCCTTCCCTTTGTATCTGTATGATTTTCACTCTTGCATTAATCCATGGTTTTTCAGTAACCGTTATTTCCCTTTCCGGTGCAACTTCATTTATTATGTATGTTTATTTCCAACGTTTTCATATACCATTTCCATATTCGTTGATGTATAATTCCAGTTTTTTGTCAACAATTCAGCTACCATTTAACTTGTTTTTGCCTTTAATAAATTTCTTGCAAAGGTTGCTAATATTTCTTTGCAAGCCAAAATGTGGCCCAAATAAACCATGATCCAAAAGTAGCTGTTCAGAAAATATGCCTATAATGTTTTCTAAGGTTAATAACTCCTAATCCCGAGGTACTTGAATTTGTTCCTACCCACTGTCAATGTCGGTTATTTGAGAAGGTATTAAAAGTTCTAGCTTTAAATATCTATAACAAATTTGGAAAATATATTTAACTTGCAAAAGATTATAATAAAATAAAATACTTAAACTTCATTGTTATCAACTATGCAAGTTGACAAGTTTATGGAGATATAAATGCACTCTTTTGACACTTAGCTGATAGTTATTGATGTCAATGTTAGATGCCATGTTACTTTTCTTCGATTTGTATAAAAAACAATTCGGTCTTTATACTCCTAATTAGAGGTATCTCCCTGAATACCTAACCATTAAGTCAATAATCACAAATTTAAATAATTGATTATTGTACTTATATTTCACAGCTGAGATGTTTATGTTGGTTTAGGATTGAAAGTACTTTATTAATACAATTAAAAACAAATTTCAATGAATCCATGTTTATTGAAGAATACTCTGCTTTGTTTACTATTTATTTCTTATAACGAAACTAATCTCTTACTCTTAAATAATACAGCAATTTTTATGGAGCAACCCAAAATTAAGACTCGATCCGTAATTCCCTTACTTACTTATACATTTATTTTTGAAATTGAATTACAATATATCATACTTCTCAACAATCTAAATATGCCATTCTATTTAACCTGGTTTTCGCCCCGTGCTGTTCAATCAGCACGTAATGGGCCCATGCGCTAGTAACATCCAATGTAGGATGTATACCCTACATAAATACTGAGATTTGTGATGCTGCTTTTTGTATACTGAGTAAAGTCGCTACCAATTTAAGTTAACATGTAGCTGATGATCTTTGATTTAGGGAGTTGTATGTTAATTATGTTCATTTAGGATAAGTGTGTAGGGAAAAATTTAGACAAAAATCCTACTTCTCGTATGCTCTCGTTCGAGCGGGATGGTACTAGGGTTTGCAAATTTACCGAGTTTTGCAAATACCGGTAAACGGTAATTATTTAAAGAAATTACCGGCTTTCCGTTACTTACCGGTAATGACAAATAACAACTAATAACAAAATTGAACATCAGAACTTGTATTTAAAATAATAAAACCAAAATAAACTATCAAAACACGATTAAACTTAAAACATATTATCAAAATTTAACAATAAATGTAGATAATAAATCAACTCACAACTTCGCTAAATCATATTTTTCTTATTTTTATAAATACTTCTTTTGTTTGATAAAGTACGCTCGTAGAAAACACAGCTCATCAAAAGTTTTATCACTTAACCGTGATCTAATTTTAGTGCAAAGTGTTCCTACCGCAGAAAAAGCACTTTCAGACTCTACACTTGTAGGCTGAATTGTCATTTTGAAATGATCCCCTGAATTCTCTTTTCTTGAAAATAATTAATTTCTTTTTTTTTACAACCTGTGAAAGATATTTAGAAGTTTTTGCTTCCTTCTATTAGGCTGGGTACTGGTTACACCGATTTTTTTTTTATCGTCAGGAGTAATTTCTCCTTTATTGACAACTCAGCATTACCCGATGTTGAAAGAATCGATGTTTTCAAACGTCGCGTCACCCTCATCGGAGTAGTGAGGGTCAGGCGACCGGCGGATCTCACCTTTTCGAAATTTAATATTTTTATCGAAACTACCGGCAAAAGTTTTAAGGGAGTTTTGGACCATTCATCGGTTAACCGGTAAACCGGTATTGCAATCCCTAGATGGTACCTGGACGAAACACTGAATATGTACAATATTTACAATATATACAACATCTAATCTTTAGAATAAAGTTAAAGTATGAGTTTG
This sequence comes from Pissodes strobi, assembly GCA_016904865.1. Lineage (NCBI taxonomy): Eukaryota > Metazoa > Arthropoda > Insecta > Coleoptera > Curculionidae > Pissodes > Pissodes strobi. The sequence continues at coordinate 380,387 of MU182334.1, forward strand.
ATGACCTGGTATGAGCCTATACAAATACATGAACATATATATACATATACATACATGCATACCCACGCATACACCCATACACACACATACATATACATAAATATATCAAGTCTCCGTTCAGTATGTAGGAATTTTCATGTATCAAGCGCAAATCGAACGAGTTTAGCGGTCTCGACTGCGGAGACAGGGATGTTTCCGTGGCTGCGATGTGAAATTCGCATGCTGAGAACAGTGATAACTGCGTTTATTTATAGTGTTTCTGGGCCCCCATGTCCGAACACCGGTGAGCGGGGTCTGCCAGAGACATGGTTTCATTCACTATACCGTGTTTGGTCGTTTTGTGCCCACCTGATTCTTTCTGATTTTCATTTTTGCCAAGAGAAGGCTAAGATACATGAGAAAAAGATAATTATTTGATATTTATATTATAGTTTAAGCTTTCGGATTAGGGTGGTCTTACATTTTTATAGAAAATTGTCGCATTTCTATATATTGGCCCATGACTACGGGTCAAATCTTATATTCGCGATTTGCGACCTTAAGGGTGATCCCAGCACTTCGAATTCGAGAAATCTGCATGCGAGGTGGTCAACCTGTTGTTCAATATAGTCAGTATCTGCCCACGCATGCTGGTCCTTCGTTCTAACTCTATCGAGCCGAGAGACCGAGAATGCCGCGCGGAGGTACTGGTTTTGAATCACCTGGAACACCAAATTGGGACTCCATGTAGCAATGCGGGCCTTATGATAGCGTAATTTCCTTTCACGTATTATTCAAAACCTTTATTATTTCCAAGCGGGGTAGCAATGTCTTCATTATGCTAATCTCGTTTACACCTCAAATCACAACCGTAACATTATGATAGCGATGTTTATTGTATTGCTTTAGTCTCATTGGGCCTTGGAGCCCGATAGCGTGAATACGTTCTAGTTGTAGATAACGAGAAAGCCGCTGTCACGCTCCATCCCTAATGAGATTAAGTCATTGCAATAAAAATCAAGACCATGCAGCGAAGAATAGATATTTGATTTTGGTATTTGGGTGCTTTAACCCCGTACACGCATTGCGGACTATTTTTCTGTTTTTGATCGCAACATCTCTACTATGCACTAACTTATAACATCGATAATACGTGTTGCGACTAGGATTTTAATTTTACAAAAAAGGAACCCCCGGGGGATTTTATTTGTGCCCAGTTAATTATATTAAGCCCCCCCCCCCCCCCCCCCCCCCCCGTATTTTACAAAAGACGAACTCTAACAAGTTTCCATCTATTTTACCAAAACATAACTAGAAATGCTATGTTATGTTGATTTCAAATATTCGTTTCTCAGCTCACAAGAAACGTCTTTGTATTTGTAATAGTTTCACAGACAATCGTTCTTATCGACTCGTAGTGTAATCAAATGTTCAATGCTCATATTTAACATTTGTAATGCTTGGTGTAAGTGAGTGGTGTTTGTTATATCATTGTTGGGCTGATTAGTGTGCATTCACATCCACCGACTATTGAGTTGGCGTCAGTGAAAGTGTAATATGTCAAATTCTTAATATTTTTCAAAATTTAATACCATCTTTTTATCTTGTTTTGAATCTTGACCAATGCTAGAAAACAAAAAAATATATTCCGAGTTTTTTTACGATGATTATGAAGAGGAAAGTAATAGCAGTACTTCTGATAGTAGTGGAAACGATTTATTTGCGCACGCGTTTTTAAATCTTAGGAACAAGAGAAACTGCATAAAATGGTGTATTATGCGCGTTGCAACCTATCCTTTCTCTACAACCACGAAATTGTATATTTCACTGGTTTTGGTTTAATACCTGCTTATTTTTAATTTAAATATGCGGAAATTCAGGGCTCCTTTATAGTACCAGAATTTTAAATAATATTTGTCACATATCGTCAAAAATAATAATTAAAATTGGTTAGAAGCGTTATATCTTTAATTACCCAAACTGTGAAAGCTGTCTCCTGGATTTCCGTGTGAAATGCATAGTTTGCCGTATGAAAAGTATACTAAGTACTTCAAAAGATCTGAAATAATTAATCTAGAGATACATTTACAATACTCAGTGAACCTATGACAAAATATACAATAGATTGCTTTATGCAATCTAATTTTAAATAAGGCCAAAAATAGCCATCATGCAAGTTTCCTTTTGTCTACCTGTTTTGAAGTATATAATATAATTTAGCAAATAAATTCTAGAAGCAGTGGATATGGCTTTAAGAAGTCAATTAATTAGAGAAGGGAGGGATTTCTGCATTAGAAAGCATCACAATGTGTGGGTGAATAAGAGGGACCTTCGGTTTATGAAAGTAACATAGGAGGGCTTATATTTAAAGAATATGCATGAAGACTCCAGATAGTGGCCTTCTATTCACGAAGACACATTCACGAGACTTAATGAAGAATAATTATTATTCGAGACTTTAAAGTGATACTAATTATCCCAGACTTATCGAGATTACTTTACTAGAACTTTAACGATAATGAATCCGCCATCTTTGCGATGGGGCGAGAGAGCTTAGGTGACAGAGACCGCTGCCCAACCGTCACTTTAGCGATAATGAATGCAAAAAAGCGATTACTTTTCGTCTATTTCGCGCCGCAAAAGATTGTGGTAAATCTCTAAAAAAACAAAATAGGGTGAAAAAACTTATTTTTCTGGCTTTTAAATATGAGTTTTATAACCAACTTTTTCGAAGTTGTATTTTTAGAGATATTGAGTTATGTAATGCGGCGTTACCATTCTGGCCGAAGCCTGAAGGGGTTCTTCTTTCAGATTAAATGCAACTGTTTCATTTCCATAAAATCCTCAATAAGGGTGTATTCACACGCAGTGCGAAGAGTGTAGTTTTCACATGGTTGCACCATACTGCACTATACCGTCATAATAAACCATGGAATATTATATGTTAGGATAAGAACGAAGGCAAACAAAATACGGGTATATTTGAACACACTAGTATCCACTGCTTTCACTAAAAATATCATGTATGTACAATTCTAGATAAAAAATCATAATTTCGGTAGTCCTTTCAAGGCACGAAAAATTGATCAGATTTTGACATATCTCAAAGTTTTGTTTTTCGAGAATCTTAACCAAAAGGTTACTACAGGCAGAAGTGAATATCTAAATAGAGAAAAAATAAGCGGATCGTTACTAATAACTTGTGACTGTGAAACCTGCACTTGCGTCATCAGTTTCTTGTCCTCAAAGTAGGCTTTGAACTGTAGCTCCAATGCTTTTTCCAGGCTACAGAATACTGACAAGGACTTGTGGGATAAAATTGGTGCTGAGAACAAAATTGGACGTTCACTTGTAGGGACTGTTTGGTTTGCGCCTTTTGCAATTTTTATTTGGAAGCTGGAAGATGAAAGCTTTGTGAAGCTTCGCAAGTTTTAGTATATCCAGCGCGCCTAGATTTTTTTCTATTTATATTATATATTTTAAAACAGGTAGATGAAACGAAACTTGCTTATTGGCTATTTTTGGTCTTATTTAAAATCTTATTGCTGAAGCGTCGATTGAATATATGCAATAGTCAAAGGTTCAATATGTATTGCAAATATATCTCTAGACTAATTATTTCAAATCTTTTGGTGAGATTTCTATCTGATACTATATTTTCCTAAGTAATTTTTTTTAAAGTTTATTAAGGGCATATATATGGAACATTTATAAATATGCCCGTAAATGTACTGGTAAAATTATTGAGTAGTTGATTTATTAGAAGAGATCCAATGCATTTTATCATTAATTTCTCTAGTAATTGGCGATTTCATCAGTAAAAATAAAGTGCAATTACGTTTTATGTGTTTCTCCTTAGTTTTTCCATTTTTTTCTCTATGATATGGTATTGTTAATTTTTATTTTAATTAATATAATCTGCAACTTACTTTTAGATTGAACGATACCGACAGTGACTGGTCAGACCGATGTGAATTAGAATATCCACCCGCATTGTCATCGCACACTAACGACAGCTCATTTAGAATACCCGATCAGGGCCACACACCAAGTCAGAGCTCATTATGTTCTAATGACACTCTTTTTAATTTCGACGATTTCGCATCGACTAATGAGAAAGAAAATGATATTGAAATAGAGCAACCTGAAATAATTTTAAATGACGATGTATTCGAAAAAGAAAATGACGTTACTATTACAGAACGTGCAGATCTTACTGATAATAGCGACGACAAAACTGTACAGAATTGCGATAAAGCAGAATGTGAAACACATAGTTTTAGTGAAAATTGTAAAGAAACACAGTATATGATACAAGATGGAGAATGTCATTCAAATCTTGATGTTACTACGCCGCCTGTGTCATTGGAATCTGTTATTGCAACTACATCACAAGATCAGTCATCTATAGACGATTTTTTGAGCAATGAACGACATCATACGTCGTCTTCTGCATGCAATTCGCTGTCGAATAGTAACAAAGTAGTAAGTATTCTATATTATCAATTTTCTTTTAAACAATCTCAGTAGCATCTGTGTTATTTTTTACCACCATCATGTTTCATCGATATCTTCGTAGTGTCATACTTCGAATTTCCATGAATATTGTTATGTTGGTATACTGCTTAATAATGTACCATGATTATCTCGTTCAATAACGTATTGTGTTGTATCATTAATTATAAGCTAAATAGCAATAACTTTCCAGTTTTGCGCAAATCATTGCATGATTTTCTGAATCAAATGCTTTCGGCAAATCAAGGAGCCAAAGTCGTTTAATCTTTGTTCAGAGACGTAAGAACCCTTGAGTATAGTAAATCATCGCTCTCTAATTATAGGCCTTTTTATACCATTGGTTATCCAGCTTATCCATTTCTGATATATTTGGAAAAATTAAGTTTATTAAGCATTTTATTTTGTTTAAAAAACATTGCAATATGTTTCCCCAGTCGACTCAACCTCTTTACGTAATTTCATTTACTTATTGGATCTCCATGTTGTAAATCACTGAGTTGTTATGTCAGTTTTGAAAAATGTGGCTGCAACAGTTTTATGAACATGACTGTACATTTTAGGTCGCTCCATTGCCCTCGCCTGAAGATAAGCCATGGAAGTCACTACCTGCCTCATTACTATCCTACGACACAATACAAAAACCAGCTTTAATATTTGACAATATAGATAGTTTGCTTAGAAATGATCCGAATATTTTAAGTGAAAGTGATATTCCCAAAATATGCGCCGAAGCGTCAGTAGAATCCAGTAATCAAAAAAATTTAAATATTTCAACTGCTCTGTCAGAAATAGCGCTCTCAGATAAAGAAGTGCCTCACATAGATGCTGATTGTTCTAATAAAACTATTGACAATGGTGCCATAGACGTTGTAATGTACGAAAACATTCCTACGTCGTGCGAAAAAGAGGATGAAGTATTTTTCGAGAAAGATTCCACTCATGCAATTACTAGCGAAAATGATTTACCGACATATGAAAATCTCATCGAATGTAGCGATAGAAAGCATACAGTCACAGATTATGAAAATATTTCTACATCTAAAGTATTGGACCAAAAAGATAATACGATGACGAATGTTTTTAAAAATGGCAGTAGTAATGAAGATGATTATGTAAACATTGAAGAGCTTGAACACACAACGCATATTCCAATTGCTGATAAAGAATCTCATGATTATATTAACAGTGTTGACCAGCATAATTCACTGATCATGAATGAACCTTTTCGGGATGATCATGATATGTTTGGGGTTCTAGCCGATATCAGATTTAGTGGACCCATCGACAACCAATTGATGTCAACGTCCTTTAGCGAAAGTAACGATGTTGATGAACAAGATTGGGACAGTGGGTCTGATACCAGGTCAAGTTCCAGCGGAGAGTTTATCTGGAAGGTAAGTAAAGAATCAGCGACTGATACAATCTTTCCTTTTAGTTCCTCTCTTTGTTGTATGTTACCCAGAGTTATTTAATTTGCTTTATATGTTTCTTCATTTAAAGACATTTTAAAAAAATATGTTGCAAAAATCCATAAACACAAAATTTTAGTGAAAGATTTGCTATTTTCAAAACGCAATAATATCATTGTCATTTTAATCTGAATTGTTTTTTGTAAATTGTTATATGTGCACACAGTTTACAAATCAGTTACAAGAAGCACCATCAGATTCTACTTTTGTCGTTTTGCTTTGGATTAATAACTTTGTCATTTAACACCGTTTCTTCAAAATATCCTAGTAATCTGTAAAATTCCTTTGTTGTAATGTATTTTGTGTAATTCCGTGCAGGAGGGGGAGCATGAAGAGTCTCTCAAGGCCCTTACAGCTGCCCCACATGATGTGGTAAGTAAAAAGTTTTTTGTAGTAATATGTAATTTCCCTGTAGTTCATGTAAATGATATAAACTGTTTTGTTACTAATATCCGTCCGAAACTACAATTGCGGCAGTATCTCGAATAGTAACGTTTATTTTGGGTCCCGAAAGAGCTCATGAAGTATCGAGTATCCAATACTCACAACAGAAGTCGTGTAATTGATATCCACCCAGCGCAGAGTGAAGCTAGCCTATGTTACTACTTGAACTTTTGGTACAAAATTAAATTGTGGGTACCTACTGATTAATCTTGTATTATATTTTGATTGTCAAATAATGATATAAGTACAGGGTGCCCGGTTTCCGTTGTAATTAGGGATTCCTCGCTTCACTGGCCGACAAAAAACTATATTTTTTCTAGCATAAAGCTAAACAACATTCTAGTAGAATGGACATCTCTAAGTACGAAAATGATCAGCAAAAAGTCGTAACACGTAAGGTTTCCTTGATATTTTAAATAAAGCACATGCTGAACGATATATGGGGTGTGGATGCCATTAGTTTGCCGTTGGTCTCTCCTGTATCGACAATTCCATTGCCTTGTTTAGATTGGTTATAGGGTTAGTGGCTATACGGGATGCATTAATACATTCCGTACATGCATTTGGCACCTAGGGATTGTTACTGGTCAAACCATTCAAAATTTGAACTTCTATCCAATCAACGCGGGGGTGCGAAAATCGTGTACGAAATGTAACTCCGTGCCAAATTCAGGTACGGAATGCAATAAATACTTCTGCAGTGTAAGTTTATTCCGAAGGCTTCCAAGAGTATGGTAGGAGTTCGGAAAGGATAAATAAATAATTTCTTTATTGCCAGCAAAATCCTCCAAGAGATGCAGCAACGTCAACAGACCAGAAGAGAATAAACAAAACTGTATCAACATACATAGTAAAGCGGAATATAACTGACTTAAAATTCACAAAGTTACAGGTAATACAGTAAAAAGCGGAGTATACACCGACCAAAAAACTCAACCCAATTACATACAATCAAACATGTTAAAATATGGAGCTAACATTAAGATCTGAAACTAAAATCGTAATAACACTTTCTTAAGAGAAAGTCCTTAAGTAAACTTTTAAATTTATTGATGTCTCCTTCATCCCGCGTCTCCCGAGGGAGAAGACCAAATATCTTGATGGCCATATAAGCAGGGCCCTTTTGAAAGAAAGATGAGCTGTGGCTAGGAACGCTAAGATCACTTCTAGCCCTAGTAACAATTTCCATGTCTTCACTATAGTGGTGATGATTAGACATAAATAGATGTCGATGTTTTTTGACAAACATCGCTATTTTCATAAAATATAATGATGCAACTGTTAGAATCCCCAACTCCGCAAAAAGAGACCTGCAAGAAGCCCTGGGATCCAGTTTCAGCATTGTTCTTATTATTCGCTTTTGGGTTCTAAACACCGCAATTGCACTTGTTGACGAGCCCCAAAACATTACGCTGTAGCCTATGATGGACTGTGCCCTTGCAAAATAAATCTAACGGAGACCCTCCACAGTTAAAACCTCTGCACTTAGACTATTTAACCTGGACTGCAAATGGCGAGTGTGCTGAGTTCAGTTTAGAGTTGGGTCCAGGTAGATACCTAGAAACTTGACATCTGTAATGGATGGAATTGACTTGCCGTTTACCTTCACATATCGTCGCCTTTCTCACGAAGAGTCCTATCTAGCTTTTGCTAAATTTGTAACGAGAGCTGATAAATGAAAAAGGGTTAGGCATAAATCGTCGGAGTTAGCTTAGTTTTAAAGCCATGTAAACTAACTTTAAAACCAAGCTAACTGCACTGATTTATGTCTAACCCTTTTTCAGTTATCAACTCTCCTGACAAATTTAGCAAAAGCTAGTTAGGACTCTTCGTAAGAAAGGCGACGATATAGGGATTCTGTATCCAACACCAAGTTGCTCTTGCTAAAGACCATTAGGCCGGTTTTATCTTGGTTTAAGCTAAGATTATTTTCTTTGCACCATTGCCTCATCATCTCCACGGCCTCAGTGCAATGTGGAGTATCGTCTGCGGATTGGCATACTAGACTTCCCAGAAAACCGCGATGTAAGTCATTCACATAGAGCAAAAATAGTATTGGACCCAGAATCGACCCCTGCGGCACCCCTTTAGTCATATTGACCGGCTCAGAGAAATACTTTTGCCCATCACTTGTTATGCAGACAGTCTGCTTCCTTTCCACAAAATACGATTTAATTAAGGATGCACATTTTCCCCCTTATCCCATATTTGCCCAGCCTTTGAAACAATATTTGGTGGTCAATCGTATCAAAAGCCTTCGAGAGGTCAAAAAATAGTCCAGCTACCCTTTGATTGCCATCAAGATATTCTATTATATTAGTTATCGCTTTATAGAAAGTTAGCTGAGTTGATTTAGCAGGTAAGAATCCATACTGGGTACTTGCTAGTAGATCATGTTTAATTAGAAAATCGATCAGACGTACATATATAGCCATCTCGAACACCTTCGACACGGTTGACAACAGCGAAACAGGCCTATAGTTTGCAAGTTCTGTGCGATTTCCTTTTTTATAGATGGGAATTAGTTTTGCATTTTTTAATAACCGTAGGAAAGCTCCGTCCGTAAAACATTCATTCATAATATTCGAGATGGGTTGGGAGATCCATTTGGCTGAATGTTTTAAGATTACTGTTGGTATTTCGTCTAGACCCACGGAAAACTTATTTGGGAGCCCCATGATTATATTAATTATCTCATTCTCATTTGTCGGGTTCAAGAAGATAGTAGGGACATGGTTTATATTATTTTTAACATTATAATTGTTACTATGGTTACTTGGTAAATTAAACCTTTCGTTGAATATGTTAGCTATGTCCTGAGGTCCATCGATTAATGAGTCATTCCGCATGATTGAAATTCAAATATTAACTTTTTCTTATTTGTCAAATTGTTGTAAATAGCCCAAGCTGTTTTGGTTAGAGGAGTTTACGATTCTGTTTTCATTTAAAGTAGTTTTATAGTCTGAGAGGAACTTTATTATTTCTTCTGCTCAGATTTGTATTCTTCATAAGCAATATTACTACCAGTCATTTTATACCATACATAAAGGTCCTTGACATGCTGCCCGAAGTTCTTGATATCAGAATTTGCCCACTGTTCCCCCTCAGTCTTTATCCTCCATGAACAGAGTGGAAACACAGTGATGAGAGGCGTGTTTTAAAGACAAACGTCTTCAGACAGCGGTTTGTTTTGGCCGATTGTTGGCAATAATTAATCATTGGATGGCGATAATTCAAAAGAGTACTGTTAATTTCACGCAAGGCCCTCCGCTCGCTTCACTCGCTCCGAAGCGCAACCAAACAAAATTAACCTAAATTTAAAAAAATAAATAAACGTAACCTTAAAAAAAAGTCTTGCCACTCACGGGAACCGAACCCGGGGCCTCGTATTACAAGCATAGCACCTAACCCCTGCGCCACCAGGCATGCTGAAAGCAATTGACTGGGCCGCAAAGACATGCTGCTTCAGAAACTGTTATTATATTCCGTACCTGAATTTGACACCGAATGACATTCCATACACGATTTACGCACCCGCGCGTTTATCGGATAGAAGTTTTGACCAATAAAAATCCCCTAGGTGCAAAATAGATGTACAGAATGTATAAATGCATACGGCATTGTTCTTCTTGGACGACACTGGGACTCGCATTTTTTGCAGCTAGTCGTGGTAAGGCGTCCATCTGCTCAGAGGCGATAGGTCCGGATGGTATGTTAATTGTTTTATTTATCTTTGCCATGCCATTCTGAAGAGAAAGGATGTCTAAGTTTTGGGCCTCACACTTTGCTGGGAGTTCTGAGTTTTACAATTTCACCCGTGTTTTTTTGGGGAATATTTGCTGCTGGTTTTGCACATTCAATTAGCTGTGAGTCCTTTGCATAATCAAGAGAGTTTATGAACGAAGACAAACTCTCCAGCTTACGGGGAATAGACTTCAGTGAGTTACCTGTACTCACGCGAACCTCCTCCAGTGCGTCTTTTCTGTCGAGGAAACGAGTCAGTATTTCATCTCATTAACTACTTTTTTCAAGGCTTCAGTGAGGGCAGACTGAAGAACAGCCAGAGTGCAATATCCTCCAGCGACCCTAGGCAGGGAAGATCGAG
>MU182335.1:9840-49099 GCA_016904865.1 Pissodes strobi
TGCTTCGCGCAAGCCATTCTTCATGTAAACCTGAGAGAAACAATTTCTGTTAGCTTGGGTTAGTTTGGGTTAGTTTCGTCTCGGTTTATACACTACGCACAAGCATGACGAATGGCTTGCGCGAAGCAACTACCAAGAACAAATATCTCTTAAATATCTGTATATTTCTATTATAGTTTTCTCATTCCGCATGACCAGTGCCAAAAAAGACATAGTTGCTGCCGAATTGGTACTTTCGATTTTTCAAAAAACGATCCTATTAACACTGAGTACTGCTTACGGCATCCGTTGCAATAAAAAAAAATTCCAAATGGTTTGTCCGCCCGCTGTTTAATTGTGCACTGTCTTCGGCATCGCCGATTTTTACACCTTAAATTCTCCCTTGGTAATACTTTACCTACTAAAAAATCGTATAGTTCTCATTGCTATAATTTAATACGATTTCATATAGCCGAATGAACCTTGAATTTCCATTTTTATTGCGTTTCGATCACGATCTTTAAAAAGCTTTCGAAATGCTGTCAACAAATCGACATTAACAGTTTTAAATTTGGCTTTTGTTCATTTTGACATTTTGCCTCCCATTTTGCAAAGCCTACTTGATGCTTAAATTGCTTTAAAAACGTCGCGTCTGTAATGGAAATATGGCTTATTGCACCGACATTACGAACATTTAATATCAATTTTTTACCAAAAAAACGTGATAATATCTCGATAATCCTCACTTTTTTGGAAAGAGAATAAAAAAACGAATCGATTGGTACCAACATTTTTCCAAAAAACCCATTATTAAGAAGTTACCTTATCTGCACCAGACCAATACCTCCTTCAACTAGGCCAACTAGCTGATATTGAAATTAGCAGTGACGTCATGAAAAGTGGTCCATACTTTTTGCCATAAGAAAAGCATTAAGAGGAGCCAAGAGGTGCCCAGTAAAAGTATTGTTTATTTTATCGCGCCTACTTCCGTATTTAACGTTGATTGCCACGCTGGGCGACTGGAATGTCAATTCCCATCTCGACGTCATGTACCCGGTGCTGCCAGATTGGGCGCTTTATCACAATTTGAGCTACTTGCTATTTGCCACTAATTATTTTTCAAAGAAACGTTATATATTCGTCTTGGATTCCAAGATTACAATTAACAATATATTAGATACTTAATGTAAAAGTTTGCTTTGGTATATTATAGTATAGTTATATTAAATATAAATAAATATTTAAAATCCGAAAAGTAAATATTTAAAAACCGAAAAGTGAAGCAATAACGGAATCAAAACCTTTAAGAAAATAAATGTTACTAACCAATAACCTAATTATTTTGTATAAATATTTGGTTCCATTTAAAAACATAATTTCAAATGTCATTCAACAAATGCTGTAAAAATTAAAGTCCAACTAAATATACGTTAATAGTTTACATCCCAAATAATGTATGAAACTAACTCTAAATCTGGCAACACTGCCTCAGTGCCTTCTGTCAGTTGGCGTAATGGCGTACTTTGTACTTTCGACCGGCTTCTTAATTATTGTTCTGTTCTATTTTGATTGTGTTTCTGTTAATTTCTTTACACTTTCGTGTGTGTAAATTTATGTGAACAATGATGTGCGGTGGAAACTCACCGAAAAGATCTAAAGTTCATGTTTTTAGCCTCGTTTTTAGCTTTCCAAAATGTTTGGAGTTGACCTGTTGCGTTCGTGTAATAAGAGTTTATTTTGTTCTTGTTCAATGTGGTCAGCAAGTTTATAAAATTTGTTCCTGTTAGCTAATTTTGGAGTAAGTAATATTTAGTGTAATTATGCCTCATAAAGGCTGTAATGCAATGTTTGCTATATGCCCTCAGTGGTCAAAAAACTTCAAGAACTAAAACGAGACAAAATATTAAAACATGGATATTCCCGTAGTTTAAAGGCCCTTTTTCCATCATTTATAAAAAAGCAAAATGTTAAATTAGCTCTCAAAATATTTAATCATTTTATTATAGAGGCTCTGAAAGGTTTTGTCTCGGGTGTTCTTAGATAGATAGATAGATAGATAGATAGATATTTATTTGATTCCGAGCACTACAAAGTTACAGTAGAAAGGAACAAGTCAAAAAAAAAGTTACAATAAAAAAGTGATCAAAAATACAATAATTAAAATATGTCACATTATTACCTTACAAAAAAATGTATATGTGTATAGGAAAGTATAATATTTTGTCACATTCACAAGACACAGTAGAGGATCTGAAATGCCAGTTAATCACTTATTTAAGTAGATATTGCTGTCATATTGTTTTAAAAAAAAATAAGTTGTGAATTTTGTAAAGAAAATTTAACTTTATATGAACCTTGTGTTGTAGAAGATTCTTACAATTTCGTTAATTCCTTAAGTCGTGGGGCTCTTTTATATCCTCGTGAACGTAGTTTCAACAGCCTATCTTATATTTAAAAAACTGATTAATGAGTTCGAAGACACATTTTTAGATATTTACAATAAAAAGTCTTTTCTTTGTGAGCTGTTGTTAAACTATCTAAATCAAAACAGCCTTTTGACTCATTTTGAAAATTGTAAAAATCACCTAAAAATTGACGTTTCAAAAATTTTTCTTTGCAGCATTTCAAATACAGTTCTTTCTTAATAATAATTATTGTTCTAAACATAATCATAATATTTTGGGTAAAAGGAAAAAAGGAAACTGGAGACTTTTAATAAATAAATATTAGACCCCAATAATATACCGGGTAATATACCAAATCTAACATAAAAAAGTAATAATTTGAAACCTGTATAAATCTTTCATGTTTTATCATAAATATTTGAAGATTGCAAGGTTCTTTGGATGGAGAGAACCGAGGAGAAAACGCACTATCAAATTTGACATTACTATTACCCAAGCTATTACCTATTATGACACTTTTATACCTATAGTGATATTTTACCGTGGTATCTAGTTTCAGTTTATCAAAATAGGTAGATTCTATTTTGATAAACTGGATATTCAAAGGTTTTTGCTTTGAAATTTCGTTTTCCTTTAACAAAAATCGAATGAGGCACGTCTAAAGGCTGTTCATGACTTGCAGCCTTGTTTTAGCCGGAAGCTCTTAAATATTATTTATGTAGGTATGCAGAAAAAGGTAAGTAAACTGCAATTTCATATTTGATTTAAAAAAATAAATTGAGTAATACACATTATCAGTCATGATAGTCGTGCTTAAAGTAATATCAGCTTGTAGGAGGTATTGTATTAGGCCAATTACGTTTCAAACTACATATATAAAAAAGATAAATTTACAAAACACAAGTTTTTGTTATATTTTTTCGAGATTTTTGCATCTAAAATGTCTACTTAACTGTGAAATTTTAAAAGAAATTGCACATTTCAATATACGCCTGTAAATAAGTTAAGACCACTTTTGATGACGTCACGTGTAAGCCGTCTGGCCTTGTTGTAGGAGGTATTGACCAGACCCCCGTTTTCTTTATACATTAAGTAAATAAAGTTGGCCATTTGCAGAAGCTACTTTGGTCTACTCATACTGATACATAACTGGCCTCCTTTAACGTAGATTTCAGGGGAAATCGATACTGGTATTTTCTGATATTTATATGCTTTCCGAAATATTTTCGTGTTTTCGCTCGCATAATTTAAGAAATAATAATAAAATGAAGCTTCTAAAGTATAACTTAACTTTAACAAAAACCATTACCCGTTTTTAACATTTGACTTCCAAACAGACTGTATAGCTGCGTACATAACATGGATGTTTCTATAAGGTTCCATAACAGGGCCATCTTAGGATGATATAAATTCTGTGAAGATATTGTTAAAATACTATTTGGCCGCAATAAACATTCGGTAAATTTTTCAATATATAAATAACATAGTTTTTGTCATCTTATGTCATGTCAGTCACTCGACGTAGGGGGCGAAAATGCAACAATACAGATCAAAATATACCTAATAATTTAGACCGGTCCCAGGCAGTAGCGTGCCGTGGGTATAAGGGCGGGAGGGGCGAGCTATTTCGAGGGCGCCGAATGATGAGCCATTTGCAGTTTGCATTAGGAGGTTGAGGCGGGTTAGATAGAGGGCGGGGGGGGCATTCGCCCCCCCTGGCCCCCTATACGGCACGCTACTGGTCCCAGGATGGGAACAAGATGAACAACATTTTAAGCCCAATATACAAAATTACTGCACATATGTGCCATGACAAAAAGATGTGGTATAATTGTCAATGTCACTGCACATGCAAGTATCCTACGTGAGATAAAGCTAAAGTTGAATTTACGTTGCATTAATAATTAATATAATGCCAGCGGCGAATATTGCCATCAATGCCATCAGAAACTACGGTAATTTTAGTGGGTTGAATACCGTAATATTACAGGTAATAGGTAATATTAGGCTTACTTGGGCACAAAAAAAGAACCGAAAAGCTTTTAAAACCTATTCATCTTACTGAGTATTTGTTAAATCCTAATAATCATTTTGCAAGATATCTAGAAAAATGGAGTTTGTAACGTTCAGAAAATGAGGGTATACTTAATTACCAATTAGAGCTAAAATTTGTCTGATATTCTCCTATCAAAAATTTTACTCTTCATTTTGCTGTTTTAATTATTTTTTTCATTCACCATTCTGTCAACATTTTTTTTAAATTCACTTTCATGCGGATTGATTTAAATATTGTCACGGCTAGCAACCATCCGAATGTTTTTTGTGCTACCCTATAGAACTGGCCTTGCGCGTCTACGTATGAGTCATCGTCGGTCGTGATCGTGAAGATTCAGGAACTGTGGAATTTTCTCGATGTCCTGGTTGGGAGTCATATAACGTGGCCTCACTTCTTCCGAAGTATTCGTGATAGACTTTAGATTGTATATAAATAAATAGCGGATAGCGGAAAATTGTACAAGACCAAGAAGATAAAAGGCAAATAGAACAGGACGGGCTTCAGAAAAATTTTCAAGACCAATAGATAAAAGGCAAGCAGAACAGGATCAACTTCAGAAATGGATGCTAGATGTAATTGTAGGCGAGCAAGGCAAAACATTGGGCAAAATGAGAAATTTGAAAAAGAAGTAAACAATATACAAAAAGAAGTTGGAACTGTACAAAAAGAAGTTGGAAATGCACAAAAAGAAGTAGGAGACGTACAGAAACAAATGAAGAATCTACAAGCAGAAGTTACTAGACTAAAAAATCAAGGACCCATCGAGAGGATATTCGCCACAGGGCAGAATATCAAACCTCCAACGTATGACGGTCAAACATCCTGGACAATTTACAGAAGACAATTTGAAGCCGCTGCTGTTGCCAACGGTTGGAATAACGAAGAAATGGCTACATCGCTAGTGGTAGCGCTTCGTGGATCTGCCCTGGAACTACTGCAGACCATTCCCATCAGCAAACAGTGGAAATATGAAACTTGTAGCTGCCCTGCAGAGACGATTTGGAGACCAACACAGAAGACAACTGTATCAGGCACAAGTAAAGTCCCGACATCAGAAGCCTGGTGAAAACCTGCAAGAGTATGAGGCAGACGTTAGACGTCTCATTCAATTGACCAACCCGGGAGCAACAGAAGAATTTGAAGAGGAACTTGCTGCCCAATATTTCGTGGATGGTATCGGAGATCCAGAAACTCAGAAGATGCCACGTCTAGCCAAATTCGATAACAGTAGTGAAGCTTTGGGTAGAGCGATAGAAATCGAGGCGGCCTGTAACATCTCTAAACCATCCAAGAAGAAAAGCCGGCAAACAGTTGTGAATTACCTGAGATGGGAGAAATTTTGAAGAAATTAACAAAAGTTCTTCAGGCCACGGGGAGATTCCGGGGCCAATAGAAGATAGGCAACGTAACCGGAATACCTCAAATCAGTGCTATAGATGTGGCAGGACTGGGCATTTCAAAAGAGACTGCCGAGTACAACTACGGTCTAGATCTCCAACCAGAGACGCTAGGGTCTCAAAGTCAAATCAGGAAAACTTCAATTAGTCAACATTGCGCCCCGGGTGTTAGCTAAAGAAGATATAGCCCCCAGGATCGTATCCATAAAAAGCCTAGGAAAAACGCCGACAGTCTAATTATTAAAGGAAAGATCAACGTATCTTTGGTAAGGTCCAACAGAGTAAATAGAGTAGAAGTCCTATCCATATCGAAGAATATTGTTTTACGTACGGTTACCGGTGAGACTGCTGAAGTACTTGGAGAAATGGATATTGAACTTCAACTGGGACGAATTAAATTACACCATACATGGTTAGTGGCCGACATAGAAGACGAATTTATTTTGGGGTTGGATCTCATCGGTCAACATGGATTCTCTTTTGACAACAAACTTAATCTTCTGAAATTTGGCACCGAAGAGTTCATCCTTACCAAAACTAAAGTACTGGCGGCATGTACTGTCAGAATAAGCGCAAATACCGTGCAGATAATTTTTGGGAAATTGGAAAAGCATTTTGAATGCTGCATCGGACTTATCTAACATCACGATTTGCCTTGCAAACACCTCGTAGGCAAAGCACTAGTCAAAACCGACGGCAAAATACCGATAAGGATAGTAAATATTTCACCCAATTCCATCAAAATCAATAAAGGAGATGTAATAGCCACTTGCGAGCCGGTGCAGTAGGTCACCAGTTGCGAAACGCGGTCACAAACAACACCCTCAACATCACCTAAGGAAGTCCTAGAACATTTCCAGAAGTCGTGGCATCATCTGTCTTCGGAAGAACTGAAGAAATCTACACAATTTATCGAAGAGCAGAATACAGCCTTTGAAATAAAAAATAACAATACTGGAAGAACGAACGTCATAAAACATAAAATCGACACTGGGAGTGCTCACCCCATACGGCAGCATCCTCGGATGTTACCAGTGACGACGCAGCAAGAGGTTGCCACATTAATGGATAAAATGCTTGACGATTGAATTATTGAAGAGTCATCAAGCCCATGGTCGTCTCCTGTTGTCTTAGTCACCAAAAAGGATGGGACTACTAGATTCTGCGTGGACTATAGAAGACACAATGACGACACCAAGAAGGACAGCTATCTACTTCCCAGAATTGATCTGACGACACTAGCAGGTTCTCATTGGTTTTCAACGCTCGACTTAAAAAGCGGCTACTGGCAAGTAGGTATTGACGAACAAGATAAAGAAAAGACTGCCTTTTCTACCGGAAGTGGTATATATTGATGGCCTATAGATCAGCAGCCCATGACACGACAGGACTAACACCATCCATGGTTTTATTTGGAAGATAACTCCGTTTACCCTGTGACCTATTATTCGGAACGCCGGACAACCAGGATATGGAAATTCAAGACTATGCGGACTCCCTTAAGAAAAAGTTACTATACATCCATGAATTAGTCAGAGAAAACACGGAGAAAGCCAGTGGCTGAATGAAGACACGATATGATTTTAAAGCTAATTCTATGAGATTTCAGATGAACGATAAAGTCTGGTTATATAATCCGCAAAGGAAGAAAGGAAGATCTTCCAAGCTAACGCCAGTATGGGAAGGATCCTATACAGCTATCAAAGGAATTAATGACGTAGTGTATATAATTCACTGTAGCCCCAGAAGCAAACTGAAAGTTGTCCACCTCGACAGGCTCAAAGCATATTACGGACATGAAGTAGCTGATCGGGATGATCAGATCTAAGAGGGAGGAAATGTCACGGCTACCAACCATCCGAATGTTTTTGTGGTATCCTATAGAACTGGCCTTGCCGCGTCTACGTCTGAGTCATCGCCGGCCACGAAGATTCAGGAACTGTGGAATTCTCTCGATGTCCTGGTCGCGAATCATACAGAGTAGCCTCGCTTCTTCCGGAGTATTCGTGATAAACTTTAGATTGTGTATAAATAGCGGATAGCGGCGAGTTCCAGTTAGTTTGGGTTAATCATTGGGTGTTGAACTGTAAAGATCTAATAGTTGTAAAGTTATAAGAGTAGTTTAGTGTATCTAATTGTATACACTGGTAGAGAATAAAGAGAGTATTGAAAATAGTAAAAGTTGTAATTTTATTAGAGCCCACGGGAAAAACGTAACAATATTAACTATATTTCAAAATAAAACCACACATGAGAATCATAATATCATCAATATTAGTAATATTATACGGTATAATACTACTTATCTAATTAATTATGATAAAATTCATTGATTTACATTCTCGCCTCGCTGTAGTGATTCGCATATCTGTTTTGACATATTATTTTACTCTAGTGTCAATCGGTAAGGGAGGAGAGGGTCACAGATGCACTTGATTTAAATAAAAGTAAATATTTAGTATTAAGTGAGTTTCAAAAGCTCTAACTACAGTTCTTGGATTCTTTAATTTCATAAAACACGTTCCTTGTATGAATGTCGTGGACTCTTAAGTTATAATTGCTGCTGCATGGTGGAAGTTAATTGTGGCCATACACCATGTACCGTCATAAAATGCCATATTATTTCGATTTTTTGCATTCTATAATAACGTATTTAATTTTAATAATTTATTTAGGTGGCTGCGATATTTTTTTTTCTTTTTTTATGGCAGTGGCACACACACTGAAGGTAGACCCTATGGCGCTCGACGAGCGGTCTGTGTGCGAAGATGTTGATTGACACGGCTCTTGAATAATTGTAAGTTGTAATTAGTGGGAAACATATGTCCTGGGAGTGAGTTCCACAGTGATGCAGTGCGCCAGACAAAGGAGTTCTTGTAAAGCGATGTTCTAGGTGTTTCCAGTTGTACGACGAACTGGTGCGCTCTTGCCGTCTGTCGCGACTGTCTGACAGGAGCTGCGGGATGAGGCGGACCAAATCCTGGGAACATCTGCCGTGAAAGTATCTGTAAAACAGGGATATCTCGGCTACATGTCTGCAGTGTTCCAGACTATCTAGATTCTGGGTCAACTCTGGGTCGCCGACGAGACGCACAGCTCTCTTCTGAATGGAATCCAGCAGCATTAGGGTGTGCTTTGATGCGGCACCCCATATATGTGAGCAATATTCTAAGCACGGTCTTATTTGCGCTTTGTAGAGCAAGAGCAACTGCTGCGGTGTATAGAGTTTTTGTTGCGAAATAGCGCACCAAGCTTCTGGGAGGCTGATTTTGCGATGTTAGCAACGTGGTCATGCCAGGACATATTGCTGTTGACCGAGACACCCAGCAGTCCGATTGACGAGGATGAAGGAATGGTCGATCCTGCCATAACGATGTCAGGGCCCGCTGTATTGGCCCTCTTGGTAAACGTTGCTGCTTGGGTCTTTGCTGCATTGAACTGGACCAAATTTCGGTCGCCCCAAGTTTGAACTTTCTCCAGGTCTTGATTTATTGCCGTAATCTGCTCCTGTCTGCGGTGATGAGTCTCAATCGGTAAGGGTTTTTCTGATCTAAAGTGGGAGACAAGGGTACTGTCATCTGCAAAACTGTAAACAGGATTATTTGTTTCGGTCAGCAGGTCATTAATATACATGAGGAACAGAGTTGGTGAAAGTATTGCGCCCTGAGGCACGCCCGCGTTGATGGTGAATGTGTCCGAGATGTGTCCATCGACTGCAACGTGCAGAGATCGGCTCTTAAGGAAACTGGCAAGCCAGCTGCAGAGAGAGGCTGGCAGTCCGAAGTACGGTAGTTTGTTGAGCAGTCCGTCATGCCAAACTCTGTCGAATGCCTTTGAAATATCCAACGCAATCGCTCGAGACTCTCCGTAGTTCTTAATTGCCCTACTCCATATATGAGTGACATAGGCCAATATATCTCCTGTCGATCTCTCTTTGCGAAAGCCGTATTGATTATCGCTGATTATTTTGTTGTTCTCGAGATACTTGAGTAGTTGTTGATTGACTACACGTTCCATGACTTTGGAGATTATTGGAAGCAAGGCAATTGGACGATAGTTTGAGGGCATGGTTTTCTTGCCTTTTTATGGAACAGGTTGCACTCGAGCGACTTTCCAAGAAGATGGGTAAATCCCTTTTCCGTAAGACAGAGAAAAAAGCCTGGAAGAAACTGGTGTTAGTTCGTTGGCGCAGTTCTTTAACACGATGGCAGGTATTCCGTCCGGTCCTGATGCCTTTTGCGTATCTAGTTCTTTAAGGATTTTGCGAATATCACGGTGAGAAAACTTGACTTCTGCCATGGTAGTGTTGATGTTCGGTATGGTGGGGAGAGTGTAAGGTAGAGTGCGATGAAAACATTTTGGCGAGCATGTGCTTTTTCCGTGGCTGTAGTCGCCGTGATGCCACGTTCGTCCGTCAAAGGTGGGAGAGACGTTTTTGTAAAGTTGTTACTTACTGCCTTTGCTACCGACCAGAAATTCCTGGAGCCACTGGGGCATTGCAAAAGTTTATTCCTGATCCTTTGATTGTGTTTGTCCTTAGTTTCGTCGATCACACGCTTGCACTCGTTTCTCGCTTCGATAAAATGATTGCGATTTTCAGCGGTCTGATTTTGCTGCCAGTACTTGTAGGCTTGCTGTTTCCTACCTACAGCTCTTTCGCATCTTCTGTCGAACCAGGGCTTTCCTTTTGATGGTAACTTGATGGAATTTGGGATGTATGCTTCCATCCCTGAGGAGATTACTTGCGTGATCTCTTCGCAGCAAACTGACGGGTCGTCAGTGCCAAAGCAGACGTCGAGCCAAGGAAAATCTAGGTAGAACTCCCTTAGATCGTCCCAGATTGCAAAATTGTAATGCCAGATTTTGCGAGGCAATGGTGGATCCTTCTGTATGGGTGGCAATTCACAAACCGTTGTAATAAGTTTGTGCCAGTTGGTGTTGTGGGCGTTGAAGTCTCCCAGAATGATTATTTATGAACTGGGGTGATCGACCTGTATTGAGTCAAAAGTGGTAGCTAGTGCCGAAAAAAAGCTTTGGTAGGCTCTATCGCTGGGAGGGCGATAGAGACAACATATAAACTTGGTTAATCCCTTGGCAGTGAACTTGAGCCACATATGACGTCAAGGTTGTTCGGTTTGAGTGTTTCCTCGCGGTGGCATGAAAGGTCGCTTCGGACAAATAGGCATATTCCGAACTTATATCTAAATCGGGTATGTAAGTCGTAACCAGGATAGGGGTAGTTCACTGTTGTTGTTGTAGAACATACTTGTGTTTCTGTAAGGGCTAGTATGTGTGGTCTATTTGCTTGTAGATGTTGGTGTACCGAATTTATGTTTGTATTTAGGTCTCTTATGTTGCAGAAATCTATTCTAAATTGGTTCGGTATCTTTGCTGTCTGTGAAATGCGGAATGAAGGGCTCCCAGGGCCACCCAGCGCCCGGAGATCCGAATGGCCGGGGAGTTTACTTCCGGAATATTTTGATCCTGGAAGCACCATCATGTCCATATATTCCTACTGTGGAACCCGGGACCACCAGCGCGGAAGCGGAACGTGATTTGGGAAAACCACTTAGCGCTTCCCAATTCTGGTGGGGTGGTCTTTCAACGGACGATGCGAGTAGGCTTATGCATTTACCACCTAGGGCCGCTTCCACTCGAAGCATCGGCCTCAGACTCATTCCTTTGGCGGTCCCTAGTCTGAATCGTGAATCATATTGTACACGCGTCTAGCGCTCCTACTAACTTTTCAATGCGAAAGCCTTAGACATGCGTAATGGCGAAACAAGAATTGGTAATATTATGGCTTTGCATCGCCCTCCGCTCGCTTCGCTCGCTACGGGGGCGTAACCACCAAGAACTAACCCAAGGCTTGCCCAAAACTAGGAAAAAAAATAAATTAATAAAAAGCCAACATAACAAAACATGCGTTGCGACCGGCGGGAATCTGACCTGCGGAGTACAAATGACAAGCAGATTTCTTTAGACCGTAAAGACTTATGGATGATTCCGATTAATTCGGCCATTACGCATGTCCACGGATTTGATCGAAAAGTTAGTAGGAGCGCTAGACGCTTTTTCATATTCTCATCTTGATTTGACGTTTTGCCTTGCGCCTGTCGTAGAAACTTGCATCTAGCCGGACCCTTCAAGATTCAATCATTCGAACATAATGTTGTGCAATATCTTACTGCTGCTCCCCGATCGGATTTAAGTACAAATACTACCTGTAAATAATTGTTCGTGTGAATCGTTGTTGGAAAAGATGTAAAATGTAATTGTCATAATGCATTTTTAAATTTTTTTTCCTGATTTTGGGCATGCCTTGGGTTAGTTTTGGTTAGTTCGTGTATTTTGCGCCACCGTCGCGAGCGAAGCGAGCGGAAAACCATGCGTGAAGTAAAATATTATAGCAGTATTATAGTGAATATACAGCGGCTTTAATGTGTTTCCGCGAACATATTCCATTGCCCAACATTCAAAACATATTACAACAATAATAACGTTGGCGTTGTTACGCCAATATGCATGCGCAACATTATGTTCGAATGATGGAATCTTGCACGGTCCGGGTAGACGCAAGTGTCGTAGAAGGCGTAGTTTAGACTAACGATAAGGCCTCTTTCAGACGATACGGATTTTAGCCGGTCCGGTTTTATTGGTTTTAACGTGAGTGGTGCATTAAAACCTTGTGACAATTAGTTTAATGCACTACTGGACTACACGTTAAAACCAATAAACCGGACCGGCTAAAAACCGTATCTGAAAGAGGCGTTACAGGTTACAGATAGGTTGCGAGGACCATTCAACCGCATGACGAGTCCTAGGCTTGCGCGCGCATCACACACAACACAAGCGTTATTTAATGTTTAGGCGGTGACATCCGATTCGTCTTCGGTCGAGTGTAGACGCGTTCGGTGACGGCTCTTTGAGCACAGGCCATTGAGCGACACGTGGCAAACGTTTAATGACCGTTTTTCTCCCCGTGGAAGAACTGGACGTCCTACGTCCTAGCCAGAAAAAATGCGAGCATTTTTGTCTGTGCCTGTATAAGATAAACCACAGCACAGGTGTGATTTGGGACTCTTCTCGCCTCCGAGCAACGGAGGAGCTTTAGAAACTTGAAACGTTGCCTCGGACCGTTCGGGAGAGGACTAAAAATCTGGAAAATATTTTTTTGAAGTTCGGAATTTCCAGGGGTACATACCGGTCATACTGGAGATTCTACCGTAAGTACCACGGTCCCCTGGACGTGTGGTCGTGCTGGAGTACGGCGCTGAAAGTAAAAAAGTGGCAGCCAACTCCATAATCCGGAAGAAAGAAAAGAAATATGTTTAGGCAGCGGAATGCTCCTCGGAACGTGTCTGTAACCGTTAGTCTAAAATACGCTTTCTACGACACTTTCATCTAGTCGGACCGTGCAAGATTCCATCATTCGAACATAGTGTTGCGCATGCGCATTTGCGTAACAATACACTCGTTTGTATTAGAATATCTAATTTACACTTCACGCATGGCCCTCCGCTCCAAGGTCCTGCAGGAACCTTGGATCAACGAAGGGAAAATTGTAGGCCTCAAGCCCTCCCAAGGTAAGTTACTGTACGATAGGTCAGCTAATAAACCTCGTGCATGTATCATTCATAATAATAGGATTAAATGTACTTTAATCCCGGGGCTATGCTCGGGTGATTTTGTTACAGCTATCCTGTCACTACCCACGAAGGAAGGTGGAAGAAGCATAGTTGCATGTTCCGCCTACTTCCCAGGAGAGGAGCAAAAATGTCCACCGCAGATGCTCAAGGATGTTATATCCTACTGTGAGGAACAGAAGCTCCAACTCATTCTAGGATGTGATGCTAACGCACATCACACGATGTGGGGCAGCACGAACGTCAATGGAAGAGGTGAGTCCTTATTACAATTTATTTTAACAGAAGGTTTAAATATTGCCAATGTAGGCAACGAACCAACATTCGTAACGAGAGCCCGTCAGGAGGTCCTTGACGTGACTTTAAGTTCTAACAGGGCGAGCGACATGATCCACAATTGGATGGTATCAGATGAACCATCCTGCTCTGATCACAGGCATATTAGCTTTGATTTTAAAATCCCCTCCCCTAAAGCAATACGGTTTAGAAATCCCCGTGACACAAACTGGGTAGGATATTCAAAATCCCTCGAAGAAGGTCTACAAAGGGTAACAGCCAAGGTTAAGGACGCGGAAAATTTAGAAGTCACAGTACAGCTGATTAGCGAAGCAATAGCTACGGCATATCAGGACAATTGCCCAGTTAAAACCTGGAAACAAAAAGAAAGCACAGTCTGGTGGAACGGAAAACTCGGAACGCTGAGGGAAACCGTCAGAAGGCTATTTAATAAAGCCAAAGCAACCAACGACTGGGATCTCTACAGGTCAAAACTAACAGAGTATAATAAAGAGATACGAAAAGCCAAACGGGATTCGTGGAGAAGGTTCTGCGAAAGGGTAAATGAGACCCCAGCATGCGCCCGAATTCACAAAGTCCTAGCAAAAGAAAACACAAACAACAATGTCGAGCTCCTTAAAAAGGAGGACAACACATACACCAAAACAGCTGAGGAAAGTTTAACACTGCTCCTAAAGGCACACTTTCCGACAGCAATGCAATTAACAGGCCCATCTGACCTTCCGCCTAAGCCAAGGCCACAAAGACCAGGTAGACAGGAGTGGGAAATAGTTAAAAAGGTAGTAACACCTGCGAGGATTAGATGGGCCATAAACCAATTCCAACCATTTAAGTCACCAGGCCTAGACGAAATACACCCCATACTTCTGCAAAAAGGTCAGGACATCTTATTACCACACCTATGCAGAATATTTAGAGGGTGTCTAGCCTGGGGCGTTGTACCTAGTCTATGGCAACAGGTAAGGGTCCTATACCTGCCGAAAGTTGGCAGAATCTTGGACCGCACACCAAAGTCATATAGACCCATAAGCCTATCTTCTTTTATGCTCAAGACCCTGGAAAGGCTAGTAGATAGGTACATCAGGGATAATACTCTACAGGCGTTCCCACTAAGTGAGCGTCAATATGCTTACCAACCAGGAAAGTCGACAGACCTAGCCCTGGACGACCTAAATAGGCTTCTTTCAAGGTCCTTAGAGGACAAGGAGATTGCCGTAGCCACATTCCTGGACATAGAAGGGGCTTTCAATCACGCCTCAACAGACTCTATCATAAGCGCGTTGGAAAGGAGAGGGACTCCAACAGCACTGCGCAAATGGATAGAAACTAGTCTAAAGCACAGGATAATCTCAGCCACTCTGGGAGAAACAACCACAAAGGCAGCGGTGGGAAGAGGATGCCCCCAGGGGGGAGTTCTATCTCCACTACTATGGGCCATATTAGTGGACGACTTATTACAAAAACTGTCTGCAGAAGGCTTTTACTGTCTAGGATATGCAGACGACCTAACGATTGTAGTACGAGGCAGATTTGCCAGTACTCTCTCAGAGAGAAGCCAAAAAGCTCTCAAAATAGTGGAGAACTGGTGTAAAGATGAACAGCTATCAGTTAATCCAAAAAAGACGATAATCATTCCATTTACCAGAAGGCGAGCCCTTACAGGACTAAAACCACTGGCGATAAATGGAGAAGAAATACCTTTTTCCAAGGAAGCAAAATATCTAGGAGTCATATTTGACCAGAGGCTTACCTGGAAACCACACATCCAAAAAGCAACTCTTAGAGCCACAGTTGCGCTAGGAAGATGCAGAAGGATGTGCGGAAAGAATTGGGGCCTAAATCCCAAAATGACACTGTGGCTATACACAGCAGTGGTAAGACCAATGATAGCGTATGGTTCAGTAGTATGGTGGACAAGAACCATGCAGGCGGAGGCAAAAAGGCAAATAAGTCGCGTTCAAAGGCTAGCATGCCTGTGCGTGACTGGAGCCATGAGCACAACGCCCACTGCGGCTCTAGAAGTCCTACTAAACCTACCACCAATCCAAACATACATACAGGGCGAAGCACGCTCCGTCACATACAGGCTATCACAAGGCCAAAAACCGATTATAGGTAGACATAATACCAAACAAGAGAAGCTAAACAAAGAAATCAAGGCAGATGACATCCTGGGATTGCCCACGGATAGCACCATAGCCAAGTACAGCTTTGTCAAAAAGTACTCGACACATATTCCAAACAGGAATGATTGGAAAAATGGCCCCCCAATTAGGGCAAATGTGATCTGGTACACCGACGGCTCAAAAACACGGGAAGGAGTAGGAGCCGGAATATATGAACCAAGGACGAAAACAAGAATTTCGATTTCCATGGGCAAACTAGCGACAGTGTTCCAAGCGGAAATAACAGCAATAGAACAGTGTGCAAAGGAAATAAAAAGAAGATACAGTTGCAACAAAACAACAATTGCGATCTTCTCCGACAGCCAAGCGGCAATAAAAGCCGTGGAATCCAACAAAATAACATCGAAATTGGTACTGGATTGCCACAATGCTCTGAATGACATAGGAAGTCAACATAGAGTGACACTATCATGGGTACCTGGGCATGAAGGTTATCAAGGTAATGAAATTGCCGACGAAATAGCCAGAGAAGGCTCGTCTAGGCACATGATAGGACCAGAACCGTTCTGCGGGATAGCCAAACCAATCGCTAAAACAGCCATAAAGAAATGGATAGCAGAAGAATCCCGAAAATGGTGGAACAACACTTTGGGACAAAGACAGGCCAAGGAATTTATAATAGGTCCATCGGCCAAACTATCAACAGACCTGCTAAGCTACGGCAGGAAGGCTGTCAGGATAATGGTGGGTCTGCTGACGGGCCACTGCCGGCTGAAGAAGCACCTAAGCGTCATGGGTGTGGCAGAAAATAGCGAATGCAGGTTCTGCCAGGAGGAGGAGGAGACGGCATCTCACGTGCTATGCCACTGTGAAGGCTTATCGAGAGTGCGCTCCCAACTGCTTGGCGTACCTAAACCAGAAGCTAATAGCTACACGACGGAGCCACTATCAAGGTTGTGGGGTCTAATCAGAAAGACAAAACTGGATGAAGCTCTATAATATGGAGAGAGTCACAATAGATCCGTCGGGTCGCGGTGACAAGTAGGCTCAAAGGCCATCTCTCCCAATCTGTAATCTAATCTAATCTAATCTAATGGCCCTCCGCTCGCTTCGCACGCTACGGGGGCAACCAATAAAAACTAACCTAAACTATCCCAAGGCATGCCCAAAATGATGAAAAGACTTTTTACAAACATAACCTCAACCCAAATATAAAAACACCTACGAGAATCAAACCCGGGCCGCCGCATCAAAGGCCGAGCATTTTGACCACTGAACCACCAGAGCACTTGAAAGCAGTTCATTGCACCGTAAAGACATCGGTAAACTAGCATTTCAAAACGCAAGCCCAGGACTCTTCAGGCGGTGGAATACTCCTCGTAAGCTGCCTTTATCCGCTAATGTATTTAAGCGACGCTATTGGTCAACCAACTAGGGATGTGCGCTTCGAACCAGGTTTGTTATCGATCTATGATCTATAAAAATTTGTTTTTTAGAACCGCTTGTTATTGATTAATATTAAATATTACAGGCACCGTATAGAACATGTCTACTGGTACAAACGCAGTGAAATCGGGAAAATTAAAGAATATGACAAAACGTTAGTGGTTTGGATCTCGGATGTCGTCATAGCTCGGTGAGCAGGTTGTCCGGAAAACTTGAATGTAATTTTTCGTACTCATGTCGAATGTGCCTGCCATAAGAAAGATGGAGCTGCCGCCCCTTTTTTTAAGTATACGTCCGAGTCCTTCCACCTGACGAGACCTGGGCTTGCGCGCGCATCACAATGTTGACATTTGTATTTTTGTCACCATACAATGCCCTCCGCTCGCTGCGCTTGCTACAGGGGCGCAACCAACAAAAACTAACCCAAGGAGTGCCCAAAATGAAGAAAAAAACCTTTTACAAACATAACCATAAAAAAAACGTGTCTTGCCACTGGAATCGAACTCTGGCCGTCTATATTTTATTCTTAACCATCTACACGAGTCCTTCCGCCTGACGAGTCCTGGGCTTGCGTAATCACATTTCAAAACGTTTTTTTTTCTTGATTTTGGGCATGCTTTGGGTTAGTTTTGTTTGGTTGCGCCCCGGAGCGAACAAAGCGAGCGTAGGGGCATGCGTGAAGTGGAAAAAAATGCAAATTACAAATGTAAACATTGTGATGCCCGCGCAAGCCCAGAACTCGTCAGGCGGAAGGACTCGTGTAGATGGTTAAAAATAAAAAATCCGTACCAGGCCGCCGTATAAAAAACGCAGCATCTAACCAATAAACAACGAAGCTCGCTGAAAGGAATTCCCTGGATCATAAAGATATCTTTGTCAGAAATGTGTTTACCCAAGCCCAGGACTCGTTTGGCGGGAGGACTCGGGCGGATATTTCTAAAAAGGTCTGCGGACGGAGCCAGTACAGAAGGTAATTGTAAAGCATGTTTTAGTGAATTAGTTGTGCGCATTATCCTCTTTTCCACTTTAAAAGTTCTAATCGATCCTGTTTCCTGTGTAGGAAAGTTATAAAAAAAGTCAAGAAAACTAAACAGAGAGAGATTCAATCACAAAATCTACAATGAGAACTGCCAATTCAAGTAAAAGAGAACAAGGACAAACCGTCTAAGAATTTGACCAATAAAATGCAGTAGCCCCAAGAGTGAGACATGGTATGCACTGGGATTAGATTCCAGTACACCCATGCAAGGTTTATTTATTTTATAAAATTGAAGAATTTTGAGGCCATTTAAGTAAACATTTCAAGCGAGTTCATTGTTATCGACTAGCATGTTTTCGAAACAAAATTGGATTTCAAGCACCTAAAACTTAATACTAAATATTTACTTTTATTTAAGGCTAGCATATGTGTAACCCTCTTCTCTCTTTCCGAAAGACATTAAAGTAAAGGGACATTGACAACACAGATGGTCGAACGACTACAACGAGGCGAGGATGTAAAATACTGGATTTTGCCGAAATTCATTAGAGATGATAGAATATTAGATGAATTTTGGCTTTAATTGGTAACTAAGTCTACACTCATTTTCTGACCGTTGCAAACTCTATTGAAATACTTACTTAAGCCAGAGTAAGCCTAATATTCATTTTCATGTCTGCTTTATCTAATTTAAAATCTAGTTTAGATGAATTTTAGCTTTGATTATTGTTTGAGTATACAGGCTGTTTAAACGCCAACGTAACAAACCGCAACAAATTAAATCTGGGCTATGGTGTTTGTATGGGTGACTAATAGAAGGGCTGATCCAATAGAATGATGGAGGGAGATTTGTTCTAAGACAAAACTTAAAAATGTTGCAATAGCCCTGACAAATTTACCATCGAGTTCAGCAGCGACCAAAAGCTATTCTAGTTTATATTCCTTCGTACACTCTAAAAGAAGATTTTGTACGAAATGGAGAATGGGCAGTAAAGTGGGAACAATAGAAGACTTTTAAAAGGAAATAGGTTTAGACTCAGAAATTAATAAAACAATATACGGAGAAAAAGATTAAATACAAATGTAGGCGAAGTTTATTTTCGAGCTCTACAGCTTGAAGCAGATTCCAATAGACCATATTCTATATGCACATCCTAGGTATATATTACAAACTAAATAAAATTTAAAAAAATGTTTGTCGAAGGCGCGGGGCATCAATCTCGGTATATTTCGCATGCTAAACGAGCGCCATACCATCTGCGCTAAGCCGCCGATGGAAATACGTGCGTCAGAAGAACATAAGAAATTCGTATTTTCGCTGATGCAAGAAGCTCTTATGGCTTCGCTTGAATGGGTGCTGGGATATGATGTGATTTACAGGACAGAATAATATTTAGTTTGGTTCAAAATCTCTGCATTACTCTGTTCGCAGTGTTCGCACATCCTATGCTGATGAATATTTTTCTGGTCAAGAAGGATAATGAAATTGATATTACAAACTAAATGAAATTTAAAAAATGTTTGCGGAAGGCGCTGGGCATCGATTTCGGTATCTCCCGCATGCTAAACGACTGCCCTACCTTCTGCGCTAAGCCATCGATGGAAATACGTGTGTCAGAAGAATATGAGAAATTCATATTTTCGCTGATGCAAGAAGCTCTTATGGCTTCGCTTGAATTTGTGCTGGGATATGATGTGATTTATAGGACAGAATAATATTTTGTTTGGTTCAAAATCTCTGCATTACCCTGTTCGCATATCCTATGCTGATGAAAATTTTTCTGCTCAAAAAGGATAATGAAATTGTTATTACAAACTAAATAAAATTTTAAAAAACGTTTGCTGAAGGCGCCGGCCATCGATCTCGGTATTTTTCTCATGCTAAAGGAGCACCCTACCATCTGCGCTAAGCCGCGCGCCGATGGAAATACGTGCTTGAGAAGAACATAAGAATTTCGTATTTTTGCTGATGCAAGAAGCTCTTATGGCTTCACTTGGATGGGTGTTGGAATATGATGTGATTTATAGCACATAATAATATTTTTGTTTGCATTATTAGATTATAAATTCAGCGAATAAAGGCTATTGAAATATTATCATTTATTGATATTCGTTAAAACAATATTTATAAAGTAGACTATTGTATCAGATATCGACCCACAAAAAAGTTGAATCGAAACCCACGTCGTAATAATTTTAAGTACATAACGACGTCCATCTGTGGATAAATTGCTTTGATCCCATTAAAGCGACCCCGGTTGTGAAAGTGGTCCAACTTCCCAATAAATTCCAAGTGCTCGAAGAGATACACCATCAATGGTAGGTCCGGAAGCATCTTCTTGAGATCGTGTTGACCCACATGGGATAATCCTTTCTCTTCTTGTATTCATGCAATTCCGCACTGATCAATAAAATAGAAATCGTCTAAATTCAAAACCGGTGATGACACCGTAAAAATAAATAAACAATATGATTTGAATCACAATTTTTTTTGAAATACAACCAGTACCCAGTCGGGTGGGCCGTAATGAGTGCGCCAT
The DNA here is from genome assembly GCA_016904865.1 of Pissodes strobi. Classification (NCBI taxonomy): domain Eukaryota; kingdom Metazoa; phylum Arthropoda; class Insecta; order Coleoptera; family Curculionidae; genus Pissodes; species Pissodes strobi. The sequence goes on from MU182335.1 coordinate 30,712, forward strand.
AGAGAAACTGCAGATTCTAGAGGGCCAAATATATATAATGGCCAGACAAATTTTAACTTGCTTTTAAAGGGCTCAGTCCGACTCTGCCCTTTATAGATTGCGATTTATTTTGAAAGTGGAATTTATATGAAGTATTTAAAAAACTGTTTTTTTTGAAACTCGGGCCCTTCGCAACGATTAGGCCTTAAGGCTGGCTAGTTATGGTTAATCCGGCCTTGTAAGAGGGACATTCAGATCCTCTTCCTTAAAAATTCAGCAGATGCATATGAGTTTTGGTGTTGGATATGGAAAATGAGTGGCTTTTTCCAAAAACAATTTTATTACTAACAAAAATAATTAAAGACTTGTTTGTTCTGCGGCGGTACAATTAAATCTGAATCTTAAAACTAAAGTAGGTATAATATATATTAATTCGCATAACAAATATTACTGTAGTCAACAGTTTTATAATTTGACGAACTTGCGATAAGGAAATTTTCAGAAGCATCGTTGGTGGTCGAGTGACGTAACATATGTGCTTGAAATAAGCTTATAGCCGAAAAATTATTAATTGCTGTTGCTGCTCGATATGTTTGCATTTAATTATCGCAACCATTCGTTGATTTGATAAATGTGGTTTGTGATCTGAATTAATTAATAATTTAGTGGAAGTGGAGGTTTCGGGAATGTCCACATTTAAAATATTTATTGGTTTAGTGTCGTCTTTGGTTTTGGTGCCTATGTGTCTCGACATAAATTGGAAAATACCACCTTCTGTGCGTATATAATATGGGTTTAATAACCCTGGTATTAACTAACAGATCCAAGACGTTATATTTTAATATTTTGTAAACGTTATTTATAAGAAACCTTTATAACACAAGCGTAAGTATACTCGATTTAAATCACGGAATTAATGTGTGTGAGTGTCTGTATATGCGTGTATATTTATTAGTAATTAACCAGCTAATTCAACCTAACATGAGTATCTAAATTCATATTTAAAAATATTAAAGAAATATAAATTAATATACATAATAGAAAAAGTAAAAAATAATATAATAGAAAAAATAAATATTCATTAAAATAATTTTCCAAGATGAAATATATTAATATATGATGCATTTATACCTTATACCAATTATACAGTGTGATTAGTTAGGTATCAGGAGAACGGTATATTTAAATTTTTAATATATTTTAAATATTTTCAAAATCGCAGGGTTGCCAGATTTATCCGAAAGCATTTACAACTTTGCTTTTTAAATATATAACCCTTTACATTATTTTGTTTTTAGATTATCCGCAAAACTCTGAACAATTTGGTATATCACAATTTAAACATCTTCAATTGCTTTTGAGATATAAACAATTAAAGTGCTGTAAAGATGCACTTTTCTATCTAGTTTTTATTGGCCTATTATTCGGCGTATATTTTCAATGTAACCGCAAATATATATTTTTTACTTTTTGCCTTCATTTTTGATCAAAGAATATTCTTTTAAAGTAGTCGGAAGTAAATATCAAACGATTTGGCTTAAATCAAAAACGTTTAGATTTTACAGCCTTTCAAATGTGGAAAATATTGATTTTCAATTGTTTATATATCTCAGAATCAGTTGACATATCAAATTATCCAGAATTTTTCGGAGAATCTAAAAACTAAATGCTACGAAGGGTGTTCAATTTAAAATAACAAAGTTGCAACAGGTTTCGAATATATCTGACAACACTGCGACTTTTTTAAATATTTTTGAAGGATGCATCCATATAGCCACATAGTTTAAATAGGCTGTGCTCCAGAGTCTGAGATCAAATCACGATTACTGTTATTAATTTTGTACTAAAATAGTGCCAATTTTGTACCAGTTTACGTTTTTTTTAATGTCTAAAATGTATTAAGAAAAATAAAAAAATCTTAAGACTACAGTTAAAATGGAATGTGTAGGGTTTTTCGAGTAAGTAAGGTGGAAAGTGGTTGTTGGCCAATATTGCGTTAAATATTTGCTTAATATTACTGAGGTTTTGTAGGATTTTCCATTATTAAGTCGAATCCAGGCACTTTTTAGTCATCCATTTCTTATGTTATAACCCTTTGGCGCTCTTTACCCCTCGCTCTCTGCTTTGCAACTGGTTGCTGAAAAAATAAATTATTTTTTCTACTACCATGCGTAAAATACTCACCTTGCGCACTCTATAAGATTCGTAAAATATGCCTTGTTAATGTGCAGTGCGTTATATAAACTACTTTACGCACTAGTGCGTAAAATAATTTATTTTACGCATTAATGCGTAAAGTAATTTAATAATATTTTAGTTTTTTCATAATTACTTTTTCGGTGGTACAAAAAAAATTGTATGATACTCGTGTATAAAGAACTCTTTTTTTTTATCCATGAGATTTTTGCATGAATATTCTCGTTCATAAAAAAGGGTCACTTTACGCACTTGTTGCATAATAACTATTTACGCACTAGTTCGTAAAGTGAATCTGACATATGTTTTGATATTTAATGCAGGGCGTAAAGTAATTTAATAATATTTTTATTTTTGGTGTGTAAACATCTTACGTGGCGGTATGAGGGTAAATCTCGGCAAATGGGACGGAAATGTGTAAACCGATTGTGACATTATAAGTTGTCGCATTGAGGAGCAAGCTAATCCAGGACGGCCGTGAAGGATTTTTATACAATTTTGCCATTTAAAATCGGTTTTAAACAGATTTTAGACGATTAAAAAGCATATTTTAAATTAAACGAACTGTCAAAAGTACTATTGAGATGCCCATACGTTTAAAACAATATTGAGTCAAGCCCTCTTCTAAAATTTGCAAAATTTAACCAAATTTTTAACTTTCCCAAATCAAAGGATGTCGGCCCAAGATGAGTAGCTAGTAAAAGAATAAGCTTTGTAGATTTTCGTGTCGAATTTGTGCAGTGAATTGAATTAATCCACTCCGAAGATGCCAGTAAGTATTATTAAAGCATCCTAACTAATATTATAAATGCGAATGTGTTTGTTTGTTTGTTTCTTACGCTTTGACTTATAAACTGTTCCGATCATCATCAAATTTTGTACAGATATTTTCAAGAGTATGGTAAAGGACATAGGATACTTTTAGCTTTTACCCGCGGCTTCGCTCGCCTTGATTTTTACGGTTAGTTTTAATCCTACTTTTTAATTCCTTGAGGTTATATTTGTAAAAAGTTTTTTTCGCTATTTTGGGCATGCCTTGGGTTAGTTTTGGTTAGTTTTTGTTCGTTGCGCCCCTGTGGCGAGCGGAGGGCTATGCGTGAAGTGTAATATTAGACATTCTAATGTAAACGTTACGAATGTAACGCACGTCAGGCGGTATCTGTGACGGGAATGTGTTTTGCAGGCTGTCTGTAACCGTTAGTGTAAAACGTGTAACGCCAGAATATAGGCAACCAATTCCAAATAAGTGGTTGCCTATATTCAGGCGTCACGCGGCCTAAGGTGGCATTAGATTTTCATGTCGATGATCTCGATATAGGATATGTTTACACATCAGTGTCTCGAGTACTAGCAGACTCCCTCAATTTTTTTCACCTATTTTTCGGTAGTAGAAGAATTTTTATATGTTACTCATGTGTAAAGTACCCTTTTTTATTCATGGGATTGTCGCATGAGCCGTAGGCGAATCCGACAATATTCCCATTCATAAAAAAGGGTCACTTTACAAACGTGTTGCATAATTAACTTTAAGTGGATTATGTATGTACAGGGTGGCTCGAATTCGAGTCTATGGATGGGGATCTCGAAAACCGTAAGAGATACCGTGTCGGCCAAATTAGGGCAAAGTTGCGCACTTATAGGTGCCTAACAATATGCCGTTTAAAAAGTTTTAAAATTTTGAGTATTTCCGGAGAAATCCGAAAAAACCGAAATATTGAAAAATAGTTTTAGTTTTTCCGCTCTACCCAATGGTGGTATGGTGGTATGTATTTTGGAATCCGACGTTTCGTCTTCAAGGGGTCATCATCAAATTTCTTTTTTTAAATACGAACTTTAATTTTTTTATCGCTTTTCAGATGTCATTGGCGTTATTAATATGAATATGCATTTTAATTTTATTTTTTTTGTTATTTTTTTTTAAATTGAATAAAAATACAAAATAATGAAATTAAAAAAATAGCTTCGTTTATCTTTTACCCCAAAGCAAAATAAACAATTGAAAATTTTACAATAAAAATATATATTTTTTTAAATTAAGAACGCATATTCATATTAATAACGCCAATATCATCTGAATAACGATAAATAAAAGTCGAAGTTCGTATTTAAAAAAAGAAAGATGATGATGACCCCTTGAAGACGAAACGTCGGATTCCAAACTGGATTCCACCATTGCATATAGTGGAAAAGTAGCAATGCAAAGGTGCAATTCAATTTGAAATTCGTATTTAAATAAGCGCAGGAAAAAAATAAAACGATTTTTCAATATTTCGCTTTTTTCGGATTTCTGCGGAAATACTCGGAATTTTAAAACTTTCTAAACGGCATATTATTAGGCACCTAAATGCGCAATTTTGTCCTATTTTGTCCGACATTGTATCTCTTACGGTTTTCGAGTTGCCCATACATACCCTCGAATTCGAGCCATCCTGTACAATCTCAAATAAAACCCAAGTAACTGCTTAAAACTGCTTTCGAGAAAAACGACTTTTTAAGAAATGTTTGATGTCTTACATTGTTTATTGAGATTTTGAGAAGACCAAAGTCTTATTAAGAAAAAGAGGCCAGAGTTTAGTTTCTTTTTATGAGAATTTCATTTATTTTAGGAAATATTTAAATAGTTAGGCATAATAAACCTGTTTTTTCAAATACTGTATTCTTAAAAGTGAAAAGGATTAGGCAAAAATAAAGTAAGTGCACTGTCTGCGACCCAAACCAGTTCCTTGCAAGCACACATGTGCGTAAGGGCCTAACCTGCAACTTTATTTTCGCAGCATGCATGTGCGTGGATTCGGTCTACCCGCCTAAACTAGTAAAGTTGAATCTACGATAAATTTGTCAAAGTTCTAAGAAATATAATTTCAAAGTAGATTCTGTCAAATAATTAGAGTGCAATGTAAACTTTGAGTGGAATTAAGTCAAAGCCAACCATAAATAATGCACAACACAACTCTTAAAAAAATTGTATGATAAAACAGTGACAAGACCTATAAACAATTCAAAAGCATACCTCAATCAAAAAGACATGCGCACTTTAGCAATCGAGTACATTGTAATGGTAACAAGTCTTTGACCAATAGATACTGTTATTGTTTTTAACTGAATTACCATCTTTATCATTTTTTTTACCTTGCGGAGATTGATCTCGAATCTGAGCTACATACCCTGCACGCCAACCAAGGGGTGGCGTCACATCTTACAGGTCGTGACTATAAAAAATTAAATAAAGAATAACTGTAATAATAATTAAGCGCTCTTGGGTTTTTAAACATTTTACTATAGAATTGCAACATATTATTAATAACAGTAACATATTTATTTGGTCAGCGAGAATAGTGAAATTATAAGTAAAAATAACTACAAAAAACTTTAAATGCTAACCAAGTAAACACGAACAAAAAGATAAAAAAAAGAAATCTTGAGAAGATTTTGACAAGAAAACATTAGAGTTCATTATTTTTTACTTTTCTGCATTGATTCTACGTGTGCGGTAAAAGCTCAGGCATGGCGGTTATGACAGGTTTTTTTTCGCAAGAAATCAAGCTCTTAATATTCTTGTTTAAAATATGTTTCATAATAAATGGTTTCTTTGCCTTTTATAAAGCATACCTCCACTAACTGTGTTAATAAAAAACCTCTTAATGGAACGTTTGTTTTTTTGGCAGTGTTTTTTAAATCTCCATGCATGGAACTCTGATTAATTTGGTCAGCAAGAATATTGAAATAATGAGTAAAAAAAAATTGCAAAAAAGTTTAAATGCGAAATAAGTAAACACAAAAATAAGATTAAAAAAAACTAATCGTAATCATGGATTATTATTGCTTCATTAGCAATGCTCTTCTCGAAACTAAATCTTGAGAAGATTTTGACTCAGGCATGATTTGCCAAAAAACTTTCCGATTTTCTGGCATTAGAGGAAGCCGTTCTTTTATTATTTTTTCTTTCTTTTCCGCATTGATTCTATGTGGCCGGTAAAAGCTCAGGCATGGCAGTTATGACAGGTTTCTTTCGCAAGAAATCAAGCTCTTGAAATATATTTTTTTAAATCTGTTTTATAAAGCAAACCTCTACTACTTGTGTTAATAACGAAACGTTTGTTTTCTTGGCCTTACGTTTTGTATTTTTACATGCATGGAACTCTGATAACTGCAAAATTTAGAATTTTTTTCTGAAGCTGGCAATTAACTCAATGAGCTCTTAAGCAGTTCACTTCCTTTTAATTTTTTGTTCAATATTGCCGTGTATCCCGTCAGCACTCATATGAGTGAGACCTTTTATCGTTATCTTATTTGGACCAGGGGATACTTTTGGTACTTCGAATTTAATTTCGTGCTGAGGATAAGCATTAGGCGTTTTTTATATTCTATTTATGGTTGTGTTGTTTATCCTTATTCCTTATGTTTAAATCAAATTTGAGACACTTATGAAGGAGAAAGGTTCGCATTGTTTTAGGTTAGGTGCCTCCTACTTATGTTGCGGACAAGGTAAATTTGTAAGAAAAATTGCGCCTTAACTTAAGCCTTTATTTTTTGATCCTGTTGACGGCTAACCTTAACCTTCAGATAACATAATTACATATGACAAACAGGCAGTTTCTACCGCGAAACGTAAGTTTTTTGTAATTTTTGTATTGTTTTTCGTATTTTTTCGTATATATTGCGTGGAAGATGCTAATGGTAATATAAACGCTGCAATTATTGAAATGTTACGTAACAAAAATATTATTGAAATAAAGACATTTTATTGTGTAATAGGCATGCCTTTCTTAGAGTTGTTGTTGTTGTCACCTGCCTTGACCGGTTGATGTTTTTTTAGCAAATCACTCAAGGGAGTGAGCAAGATTTTTTTTACGAGCAACAGCAGACGAATTGTTATAAAAAAATAACACATTTTTGTATAAAGTATTGAGGAGTGGTTCTATTGCAGTTTTTTTAGAAGACAATATAATAGAAATTGTAATTATTAATTATCTACTTATATTTTAATATATTTCTTAAAGTTCATAAAAACCTTCTCGGTTTTATAGTTTCATAGTAGGAGAATATTATGTAGGGGAAGCCGGTCAAATACCGGTCACTGGGGAATACCGCGCATGACCGATTCTAATTTCCGAAGAGGCATATAAAAATAAACCTGACAGGTAAAGTCTATGAACTCACATATACCTATTTCTTGTATTTATTGCACTACGATACAATTATTATAGTTTTAAGGCTTTTGGTTTTTTATATGGGGACAAGATTAAGGGTTGCCATGTTTGGATCAATTACGCGCGCAGTGCAGTTCAAACACTAAAAAGTTGTGTTTTTGCGATAAAAATCTTAATTATTTTATTTTTTAAAATGTTGGAACGTATTCTTATGTTTCAGAATTTAACAATATATAGGTCACATTTTATTTGTTTTTCTGGCAATTGTTGAACCTACGTCACACTATGTACCTACATATTTAAAGTAAATAAAATAGTGTAAACAACACTTTTTACTAACATGTTTTATTTTAAACTTTAAACCTCACTAGTACCGTCATGACTCCACACTGTCTCAGCGCGTCATTCGCCTTGCAGGGTTGTCACGTCGTCGCCTATTTCGGCCATCTTGCAACAATGAATACCCTCATTAATTTAACTCTCCAGTAAATCAACCAGATCTTGTCGACCTATGTATTCGCCATAACACCAAATCGCCTGCCTTAAAAGTTTCACCTGCGGTTGCAACCTTACGCCTCATCAAATATCACACTCATTTTACCTTTGTCAGGTTTTCACTCGCTTTTTGCTATCTCAAAAGAAGTTTGGACCTTAAATCGCCATAGGTCTCGCCTTCCGCCAACGGAGCATTCGACATTTGCACCTCGCCAGCATACTACCTTGCCTTTCAACCTGACCATTCGCCCTTGGTGTTTTACACCTCGCCTTGTCAAAAAGTCAGCAAACACCTTGCTCGTAAACGTCAGTTCGCAGTGGGAAATAATACGCCTTGGGTACCCAAATCCGCCAAACGCCTTTCTCAATTTGAGAATCGCCTCAGAAGACCGCAAGGTCTTCGTCGCCTTGGCCAGTGTATGATACTGGACTTCCTCGCCCCTTAAATTCCACGATACCGGTTGGTGAACGCGGATACCTGTCAAAAGGGGAAAGAAAGCCAGTATACAAGTCGCCAAAGTAGGAGCAACTAAATGACCTCGCATACGCCTGTAGATCGAAAGGTAGATCGTTAATCAGACACGAAAGTGCCTCTGTTCCTAAAAGCCCACACCTTTCGATCGACCCTTGGATCATGGTTTCGCCATCTAATTTAACCCTCGCCATCATTTCCTTGCGCAGCTGAGCAAAATCATGCATCCTAGGAAACGCCTTCCTAAGAGCCGCCTTCCAGTCTTTCCATGAGAGGTCATATTTATCGAGCCGATTAAACCATTTCGCCTGCATAAAATACGTTCTCTCATAGTTCGGCCATCCCTGAATATCGCCCAACTTATCAATTTTGTTCAACCACCTGACTACGGTACAATCCTGGCCGTCAGGATCGAAAGGGTCAATATTGTTGCCGCCTGCCCTTGCCCTTGACCCTATACAGCCCGATCTGCAAGCAGAGTTCGTCCTTTCGCCACAAGCATGCCCTACCGCCTGAGTAACGCTCTCACCTGATTTTTTGCATTTCCTGTTGCCCTTGATACCGCCAGTACCAACGGTACTGGCGATTTTGCCGCCTTTGATATTTCGGCCGCCACAATCTGCTGGATACTAACTGCCAAACCGCCTTTCAACAGCTTATGCACCATGGATATTGTTTCATCTTCCATGGCCGATTCGCCTTCGCCGTGGTCACCCTCGGTTAATACAGGCTCGTATCCGAGCTCCGACTCGTCACTTCTGCCTTCCTCCTTAGGCAATTATTAGCAAAACGTCTTTTACATACCAATAAACACAGTTATAATACGCCACAACACTTATGGTAACTTTCAAAAATTGTCAAATATCAATGCACTGTCAAAGATAGCAAAAAACGCCTGCCAAATGTTCGAATTTTTTTGTGACGCCGCCAGACACACAGAAAAAGAAGACTTCAACGTGATTCAATTTGCCGAGAATCGCGGTTTTCTCCGTTCTTCACAACAGTTATCCCACTTCTGATCTGTAAACAACACTTTTTACTTACACGTTTTATTTCGCCTATATTATTTCAGCCACTAATATTTTCACCTTAAAACTTAAACCTCCACCAGTACCGTCATCCTCATTACATCACCACATGACTGCACACTGTCGCCGCGCGCCACTCGCCTTGCAGGGTTGTCACGTCCTCGCCTATTTCAAAGTCATGTCGCCTTTAAAATATGCTCGCTACAATAGCTTGAAATATTTGCGTTGCCTTATTTCATAAAAAGGTTACTATTAAAATCGTCTTCCTGGATATTGAACGAAACTGAGCCGTCATATTCGGGTCTTTAACGCTCATTCGGATAAAATCGGCTCGAGTCGAAAGAAACGGTCAGTAGCAAGAGATATGAGGCATCTACAGTTTTATTTGAATCACCCTGTACATCTTCACAGACTCTGTGATATATTAATTCAAATAATCATCTACTTAACTGCCAAATAAATATGTATTATGCCGGTCTGTATCCTATATTCACTTTTGATGCACGTTTTTCCATCGGCGCCGGCGCGGCGCGGCGTCGCGTCGCGTCGTGCCTCACAAGGTAGCATGCATACTGGCGCCTCAAAATTTTATTAAGCCTTTAATATCATTTTGTTGAAGTGGAGAAGTTTTCAGTTCTAAGTTATTTTAAAAAGGTATATTTTTGCATTCTTTTATATAAAACAATCGCTATCCGAGGTCTGCAGCTACAAGTAGGTACTGAAATGAAACACGTTTTGGAAAGCTTTACAATGTCACTCATATATGGAGTAGGGCAATTGAGAACTACGGAGAGTTTCGAGCGATTGCGTTGAATATTTCGAAGGCATTCGACAGAGTTTGGCATAACGGACAGCTCAACAAACTGCCCTCCCTCGGACTGCCAGCCTCTCTCTGCTGCTGGCTTGCCAGTTTCCTTAAGAACCGATCTCTGCACGTTGCAGTTGATGGACACATCTCAGACACATTCACCATTAACGCGGGCGTGCCTCAGGGCGCAATACTTTCACCAACTCTGTTCCTCATCTATATTAATGTCGTGCTGACCGAAACGAATAATCCTGTTTACAGTTTTGCAGATAACAGTACCCTTGTCTCCCAATTTAGATCAGGAAAACCTTTACCAGCGACTGAGACTTATCACCGCGGGCAGGAGCAGATTACAGCAATTAATCAAGACCTGGAGAAAGTTCAAACTTGGAGCGACAGAAATTTGGTCCAGTTCAATGCAGCAAAGACCCGAGCAGCCACCTTTACCAAAAGGGCCAATACGGCAGGCCCTGACATCATTATGGCAGGATCGACCATTCCTTCATCCTCGTCAATCGGACTGCTGGGTATCTCGGTCAACATCAATTTGTCCTGGCATGACCACGTTGCTAACATCGCAAAATCAGCTTCCCAGAAGCTTGGTGCGTTATTTCGCACCAAAAACTGTATACACCGCCGCAGTTGCTCTTGCTCTACAAAGCGCAAATAACACATCTGGGGTGCCGCACCAAAGCACACCCTAAAGCTGCTTGATTCCATTCAGAAGAGAGCTGTGCGTCTTGTCGGCGACCCGGAACCTGGATAGTCTGGAACATCGCAGGCATGTGGCCGAGAAGTTCCTGTTTTATAGATACTTTCACGGCAGATGTTCTCAGGATTTGGCCCTCCTCATCCCACCCCTAGCAACGCCTGTCAGACAATCACGACATACAGCAAGAGCGCACCAGCTCGTCGTACAACTGGAAACACCTAGAATATCGCTTTACAAAACCTCCTTTGTCTGGCGCACTGCATCAATGTGGAACTCACTCCCAGGACATCTGTTTTCCCCTAATTACGACTCACAACTAGTCAAGAACCGTGTCAACCAACATTTTCGCACACACACCGCTCGTCGAGCGCCATCGGATATCCCTTTAGTGTGTGTGCCACTACCATAAAAAAATACTTTTTTAATAAACGAATTGTCTTAGGTAGGCGATATTTGACAGGTTTCCCCTACTGTTCCGTACCAACGGTGCTAAATGTGTTGTCCACGCCACGTACCGAAGAAAGTTAAGCTCAAATACAACGATTCAGGATGGTCGCCGTAGTGGGTTTGTTTTTTTCAGTCCGTGAAAGCAAACACTTTAGGTATGTTTGTTAGTTTTCGATAGTTGTACCCCCGGAGCAAACAAAGCGAGCGGAAGAAAATTCATGGTGCTTTAATATTTGAACACACACGGTCCTACTCGAAGCGTCACAAAGTGTCCCACGGATGATTTGTGACGCGAAACTTGGCAACGATGGTACAGACTGGGCGGTCTATCCTCTTGTCCTACTTGACATTGCTCAAAAATTAACCATCAAATGAATATGATACATAATTACCAACTAAAAACTGTCGTGACGTAAACGGTAACTGTAAAAAAAATTTAGATACTGTAAAATGTAATTTTCCAGACCAACATGAAGTATGTAAACACTTATCGTTGCCCGTACCACATCAGAGGGCTTCATAGTTGCGCGCGCATCACATTGTTGACAAAAATGATAAATATTACACTTCAGGCATGACGCTCCGCTCGCTACGGGGGCGCAACCAACAGAAACTAACCAAAATGAACCCAAGGCATGCCCAAAATGAAGAAAAAACTTTTTACACAAAATATTATGTCTTGCCACTGGAATCGAACCCGGGCACCGTATCGCAGACTTAGCCTCCAACCACTGAGCTACGGATCAGTTGACAGCAATTCGCTGGTGTTTGTAAACAAGGTAATGCCCGAGAATAACAACCACAATTCTCAAGTAATGCGCGCGCAACTCTGAAATAAAAAAATACGGGCAGCACCTTCTCTCGATCTATATGTGCCTCATCAGGTCGCGTTGTAAATAAGAAATGGTGCTTTCACTATTTTTTTTTCTTGCGTATACTTACTAATTTTGGAAAAACGCTGGGTTTTTCCTGGGTTCTCTGAAGTTACACTTACTACTAGTAGAGGTGCTCACCTATCCAATCTGTTGCGCTTAATCTATTATCACTAGTCCGCGTTAAGGCTCGTTATAAGAAGATAACAGACATTTTCTTCATATATGCCAAATGATCTGATTAAACCCAGAAAGGTCGTACAAATGACTGAAGGTGTCATGCTTTTTGCCATTATTTTGGACCCACAAAACATACTCGCTTTAATTCGTTTTGACACACAGCTTGTCCTTACAGGCGTATTGGTTATATATAATTAATTATCTGATGAATAAGTGAAAAGAAAAAATTAATTAAATTGTCTTATACCATTTAAGAAGCTGATTCTTTTTATAGCACCTTATAGAGAGTTTGCCTCTAGTTTAAGTTATTACAATCTCTCCGAGGACTCGTCCACCAATGTAAAAACACATTGAAAGAAAAACTCAAAATTTTTACGGTGACAAATGTATTTTTTAAAAAAACATAAAAGACTTTATACAAAACAATAAAATTTGATGATGTTACGATCACTCGATGTTGTGGCTGACAGTCGTTGAGATGCATCATGACCCGTGTTGAGATGGTATGTGATGTTAGGTACACTTAATCAGTTCTTTTTTGCTCCTGGAGCCTAGTAGGGGGCCCCGTAGGAACCGGATGGTCTCGATGGAGCGCCATAGCTACTGCTGGGACCGCTGGGGTAGCCAGAGAACCCTGCACTTTGCGACACTTGGTTGTATTGAGCTACTTGGATAGCTTGTTTGATTCCTTCGAGATCGATTCCTACGACTCTGGTGCTGTAGCCGGGCACTCCATACGAAGAAGATGGAACTCCGTATTGAGGGGAAGGAGCTCCATAGGAAGAGCTGATGCCGCCACCACCACCGCCAGAGCTTGAGGCAGAGTTTTGTTCTTCCTTAAGAAGGATCTGGCGAACTTGTTCGAGAAGGGCAGGGTCTACGGACGCCCCTTCGGAGGTCTGGTAGCCGGAAGACACGGCCGTGTAACCGCCACCGCCTCCGGACAGCCCACCGCCCAGGGAATAGCCGCCCCCAATACCGCCGCCACCTCCACCACTGGGCCTGCTGTAGCTGTATCCTGAAGGGGCTTCAGCAATGGCCACTGTGACCAGGGCAAAGGCGAGTACCTGCAAAAAAGAAAACAACGTTATTACGATTTTTTTATAAGCCGATATTTTAATATAGGAATTAAAAAACTTCTTTCTACTTCTTATCAGATAATTTTTTCATGCCCTTATCCTATTGCCATCCTCTCAAAATATTAAATGTATTTCTTCACTTTGCCTTGAACTTCACTCTGGTCAACTTATATTACCCAAACTAACCAAAAACAAAATATATCCTAATGCAATTATTATGAAAAAAGTAAAAATTACATGATCTAGTTCTATGGCTTCTTGCTCGTTAAAAATTATATCATTAGGATGTGTTCGGTATTCTGTTTTATAAGAGCAAATGAAAATAAAAGTGTCGAGAAACTTACTGTAAAGAATGTCTTGGTCTAATAAACATTTCCACTTTCGATGCAAGAGTAAATAAATAATGTTTAAATACGCTATGTAAAAAAAGCAAAAATAGAAGCACAATGGGGCCTTTGATTAGGTAAAAAATATAAAGATATGCCAATGATAATCGTTTTTAGTGATTATGCCCATTTTCATTTTTTATCAATAATTATCTCGAAGGTTGACTGTACACTTTCAAATGCCTTTGTAAGCTTGAATTACAAACGGTGCAAGTTGCTCAGACAGTGTTTTTCATATGGAAATATGAAATATTAATGATACAAATCACTTTTGAATGTAAATTTAAAATTAATTATGAAAATTATCATTGCTTGTGGGCCAATTAACATTTGAATGCAGGTATATAGTATATAGACGAATTAAAAAAATTAAAATAAATAAAATCACAATCAACTTTGGTCTTTTTGAAAAAAAAACGTAATAAATCATATAGGTAAATACTAAGAGCAATCGACTAACGTCCTTTCCTTTAGCCTCTGTTGTTATGGAAACATCACTTGTTTTCATGGAAACGGAAGGACGGCAGCAGTAAGCTGCCCTTGTTCTCTGTTGTCGATTAAGGTTAGTTTATTCCATATGAAAGAGAATATTATACAATGTGTTCCAGAAAGTTGCACATACGATTTGGGATGCTCTGGTTATTTTATTCGTGATAAAAATTGGGGCGTGAGAAAAAGTTGTCCTTTATGCACCAAACTTCACTGGACAGGAAAATTAACTGAAGAAAGAAAATTTTCATAAAACCCGAGATTGTGTAACGTTTTTTTTTTTAGTTGAAGAACCAGCTTTATCCCAGTTAAGGCCGAAAGTTTTTTCTTCTTTTTTTTGACACTTATTAATGCCTACAAAATTGTCTATGGATAACAAAAAATTACTCTAATGATAACCATTTTAGTGATTATGATCATGCCCATTTATTATCAATAATTATATCAATCAACAGGTTGACTGTAAATTTTTTAAACGAAACTTTTGAAATACATTTATAAGCTTGAAGTACAAAGAGTGCCAGTGAGAGTGTTTTTCATATAGAAAAATTAAATTAAAAAAAAATAAAAATGATCCAATTCAGATTTAAAAGCAAATTTAAAATTAATTATGAAAATGATCATTGCTTGTAGGTTCAATTAATTTTTTTATGCAAGAACATCAATCAACTTTGGGCTTTTAACAGTGTTTTTCATATGGAAAAATTAAATTAAAATAAATTAAAAATGATCCATTTCTTATTTAAATGTAAATTTAAAATCAAAAAAAAAAATTAAAAACCATAATCAACTTTGGGCCTTTAGCTAGAGTCCCTTTGAAAAAATAAAAAAATATTCTAATAATAACGATTTTTAGTGATTATGATCATGCTCATTTATTATCAATAATTATTATATCAATTAACAGGTTGATTGTAAACTTTTCAAATGCTTTTGTAAGGTTGCAATACAAACAGTCCAAGCTGCTCAGAAGAAAGTGTTTTTCATTTGGAAAAATGAAATTAAAAATAAAATAAAAATAATCAATTTCATATTTAAATGTAAATTTAAAAATAACTATAAAAATTATCATTGCTTGTAGGGTCATTTATCATCAATCATCAATCCTTTTAATTTTATGCTCATGCTCATTTATTATCAATAATTATATCAATTAACAGATTGACTGAACATTTTTTAAAAAGAAACTTTTGAAATGCCTTTTTAAGCTTGTATTACAGATGGTGCTAGTTGCTCAGACAGTGTTTTTCATATGGAAAAATTAAAAAAAAAATTAAAATGATCCCGTTTACATTTAAATGTAAATTTAATATTAATTATGAAAATTATCATTGCCTAGAGGGTCAGTTAATCTTTCGATTGAAAAATTTAGTGTATAAACTATTTAAAAAATAAAAATAAATTCCAATCAACTTTGGGTCTTTAACTAGGCACTTATATAAAAAATAAAAATATATGCTAATGATAATTCCTTTAGTCTTATGCTCATGCTCATTTATTATCGATAATTATTTCAATTAACAAGTTGTACATTTTTTAACAGAAACTTTTCAAATGTCTTTGTAAGGTTGAATTACAAATGGCGCCAATTGCTAAGACACACTGTCTTTCATATGGAAAAATTAAATTAAAAAAAATTAAAATGATCCCGTTTGCATTTAAATGTAAATTTCAAATTAATTATGAAAATTATCATTGCCTAGAAGGTCAATTAATCTTTCGATTGAAAAATTTAGTGTATAAACTATTCAAAAAAATAAAAATAAATTCCAATCAACTTTAGGCCGTTAACTAGGTGCTTATATAAAAAAATAAAAAGATATGCTGATGATAATCATTTTAGTGATTATGATCATGCGCATCTATTATCAATAATTATCTCAATTATTAAGAGGTTAACTATACACATTTTAAAAGAAACTTTTCAAATGCCAAACGGTGCTAGATGCTCTGACAGTGAAATTTAAAAAAAAAGCTTAAACTGATTTCATTTACATTTAAATGTAAATTTAAAACTAATTAAGAAAATTATCATTGCTTGTAGGGTCAATGGAGCATTCGGTGCAGGCATATAGTATATAGATTATTCAAAAAATCAAAATAAAAGCACAATCAGCTTTGGACCTTTAACTATATAGGTACTGATATTAAAAAATAAAAAGCTATGCTACTAATAACCGTTTTCAGTGATTATGCTAATCTAATGCTCATTTATTATCAATAACTATATCAATTAACAGGTTGACTGTACACATTTAAAAAAAGAGCTTTTCAAATGCCCATGTAAGCTTTAATTACAAACGGTGTCAGGTGCTCAGACAGTTTTTTCCATATAGAAAAATGAAATTAAAAAGTCTTTAAATTATCCAATTCACATTTAATTTAAAATTAATAATGAAAATTATCAATTATCAATTAACATAAGAGCCAACCTATTAGTCTTATTAAAATCATAGCAATACAATAGCTCTCTCGAAAAAAAAAATTACATGATTAATAAAAGGAAGAATAGATAGCTTCTCTTATATCTAAATATAAATGAACGCTAATTTAAACAATGGGGTCAGAGAGTGAATTGGTTTTAGCAGTGCAAAGATAATTAAATAATTATGGGAACGAGAATCGTGTGTGTTCATCTCGAGACTTTCTAATGCATTACAAAACTTTCCCATACAATATGACATCAACTAGGAAGCACTTTTACAACATAAACTACTGTTGGTTTTTGCTATTCCTGCTGGTAGTCTTGATTTAATTCTTATGTTGTTTACGTAATGTGCAATGTAATTGACAAATAATGAAGCAGCACATACGTTTTATCTTTTTTGTTAATATTCGAGAAAAAATTATGAATCTAGAGGAACGGCAATCAAATGTTCTACATCTTGTTAATCATATGTATCGATATTATGCTCGTGCATATAAAAAATCATACCTGATCATTATAAGTATTATGTGTACTAGCTTGCGCTCACTAATGAGTGGAATTGAAATATTTTAACTATCACTTTTGAAATTTTTAATTATATGGCTACTTGTAAGTCAGAGAAATCTCAGGCATTATTGGTAAATATGAAGAGTTTATAAGACGCCATTATCTTGAAGGGCTACTTGTTAAAACAAACAAATTAGAATTAATTATAGGCATCTACGAAATGCATCTGTGCGAATTATCGCACTAATATCAACGCTGGTCACTTTAACGCTTCATTGCGGCAATAAGATGTTTAAACAAATAATAATTAGCACTTTGAAATGCTACTTCGACTTCCTTTCCCCCTGTTTGAATAGCAAAATAAACATTGCACTTTCATATTTACTATTTAGTGATTTATTGATGTCCAAAATGTGCTTTACAGTAAAACATAATGGTATTTATGTTTCAACGCAAAACAAATTAAATGCGAATGTTATTAATGTGTATTCCAAATGATATTTGTAAAAGGTCTTGATTTTGATAATTTCACACCATATGTTTAGGCGCACTTTAACTATTTTAGCTTAAACCTCAAGGAATGGCCTGAAGAAGAAGCTATCGGTTTTCAGGAAGGTTAGGCAACCTAATGGGTATTTGTTGGAAAGATTTGATCATGACACTTCGTCGATGTGAAGAAAAGCTATAAGCTATGTCATATTTGTTGGAGCATTTTGTATTAGCTTATCTTAGATCGATTTAAGATTAAGCAGTTCTTAATTACATCAAGGCCTTTATTGGAAGCTTTTGTGGTATCAGGGAAATCAAAACCAGGATTACCGCGGAACAAAGCAATTGCAAACATTGCAAATATTGTACTGAGGGTACTATCAATTTTTAGGCAATTTATCGCCAAAGTTAAACGCACTAATTTTATTTATGCAAAATTTGATCGTAAGAGTCGTAAGACTTTTATAAGCTGGAGCATTTCTTATCGGGGTTTAATGAGGGGCCCATTTTTATTCAAAAATCTTACGATACTAAAAATATGGACTATTAAAAATCATACAAGCCAAATTATAAGTAGAAAAATATGCTTCTAAAGTCTGCATCACTGTGCAAGTATCACATGCTTTTCCTACTTATTTACCTTTACAGGAGCTTAATTTTCATATTATTTA
>MU182335.1:49109-64688 GCA_016904865.1 Pissodes strobi
TTTTTTTAAGATATGTTACTAAAAATATGGAATATTAGAAATCATACGAGCCAAATTATAAGTAGAAAAAATGCTTCTAAAACTTATCTGCATCACTGTGCGATGTGGCACATGCTTATCCTACTTATTCACCTTTACAGGAGCTTAATTTTCATATTATTTACGATAAAGAAGCAAATTTCTTAATTAAAATGTTTACCTTTTTTAAGATATGTTACTAAAAATATGGATAGGGAACCAGAAAGGTTGATAGTAAAAATGGTTTTAATTTAATAAAATCAACAAAAAACGCAGTTTTAATTTGAAATTTTCAACTTTTAAAGAAGTCGATATTCCATTTGAAGCGAAGTAGGTCGAGATTTATTATTTATCGCAAAAAGCAACTCCCAACCTTATAGATACTTGGGAGTTATCTTAGGGAGAATTTAACGTATAACATGTCAAATTGATCATATTCTCGTGGTTACACTGATCCCGTCTTTAACTCCAATACCAATCGATTAATTAATCAGGTGATTACGTGACAAATTTTTGGGTTTTTATTGACATCTTTTTGAAGTGAAGCTTCTTTAGCGAGGGTAAAGTCAGAAAAAGTGAAACGCTTATCAAAGTGAAACGCCCCTTTAATTAAGCATGTTCCAGTATAGCTAGAGGGTTGAGTGTGGGGATATGTAGCTGGGGTAAAATGAGGATCCTGGACTCCAAAAAAAATAGAGAAACGCGGTCTTCGGCGAAGAAGAAGTAAAAAAAAGGAAAAAGTAAATAAAAAAAAGTGTCGAAACCGGGAAAAAATTGAGAAAAAGAGCTTAAAAAAATAAAAACTCAATTCCCAATATATCTTTCAGAAGTTTCACTTGAGTTCTGTGCTTATGAAGGTGAGGCGCATAATTTTTTTTTCCTTTGGATTCATACAGGGTATCAAAGTTGGTTTGTATATTCTCAACGACCCTTTCGCCGATTTTGGTGAAATTTGGCAGTGTTTCTTCATAGTGCCAAGGGACTAATTTAACTTTAAATAAATAAAACCTCCAGTGACGTCGTAGTAAAAGAATAATAAGAAAAAGTGATCGCAACCATGTCTTTTTGTGCGGTCCAAGAACATATACCTTATATAATTTATATAAATTATTATTAAAAACTAGTATTGTATCTCAAAAATGAGCGCCTTGCGCACACATGTTTATATGGAGTTTTATACTCGTGAAAAAAATATTTGGCATGATTTTTCCCTTTCATTTTCATGAGGTCGAAAATCACTGAAAATATTTATTTTACCTGTTATGTTACTCAAACTGTAAAGAGAATAATGTATATAATTTGAAGATATGCAGAACTGATCAAAATAAAAAAAGTCATATGAACACATAAATTAGGGTTTTAGAGAACGAGAAAGGTTGATAGAAAAATGGGTTTTAATTTTGTAAAATCAACAAAAAGCGCAGTTTTAATTTGAAAATTTCAGCTTTTAACTATGACATTACAATGTCCATATTTTCATATGATCGAAAATAGTTATTTCTATTTTTATTGAAGTGCCAAAATAAAGAGATATTTAAGCCAGTTTTGTTAAACGATAAGCCAATTTTTTGGCTCCCTAAAACCCACGTTCGTAAAGACTCTCTTCTTGTTGTTAAGGGTCTTTGATGATATTTACGTGGCTCCAGGAGCCTTTATTTTTGAACATAGAAAAGTTTTGCACAAAAATTGTAGGGTTCTTCCATATTATCTTAAAATATCGCATCAAACAATAGAAAATATAGGAAAATTCAACATATTTAAATGAAACACCCTATATATTATGCGCTAAAGCGAAAGATCATTTTTTTTCTGATTTCATATTTGGGTGAGCCATTTTTGAGATATTTTGGCTTAAATTATAAATAAATTGCAAAAATATTTCATAGTGGTATTAAGATAACCATGGAAACAATAACATTATTACGTTTTTTTTACAATTTATTTATAATTTAGGCTAAAATATATCAAAAATGGCTCACCCAAATACCATCATATGTATGAAATCAGGAAAAGATATTTCGGTTTAGCGCATAATATACAGGGTGTTCCAGTTAAGAAAATTAAAGTTGCCTATATTTACCCATTTTTTGATGGGATATTTTTTCTTGATAATTTAAAAAGATTATATAGAAAAAACCTAAAATTTTTGTGTAAACCTGTTTATCTATCTTTAAAAATAAGGGCTCCAGGAGCCACGTAAATATAATCAAAAACAACAAACAAGCTATATATATCATCACTTGAATATGTTTATCTATATGATAAACAAATCTCCAAACTCAAATGCTATCGGAATCTTTTTAAAAAATTAGAGATGTATTTTTCCAATCAAAAAATAACATACCTATTAAAATTTTGCAGTGATATGTCAAATGGCCTAAAAGTTGGTAAGAGGGTAAACTTTTGACTCTTACTAACTGCAAGATAGGTTATAGTGTGTCGGACCTAAACATATTAAAAAAAAACTATAATTCCAAATTATCATTTAACCTATTTTGTGTTTTAAAAGCGCCATTCAATCGCAACCCTCATTTTGTATTATCATTGTCAACACATTCTGAAAAGATTGATATTTTAAACACCTTTTACTATTATCAACAAATTATTTAAAAATTATATATTTCTCTGAGTTTTCAATAATGAAGACAATCTGATCTTGCACTCATATAGAAAAGTGCAATTGAATTGAATTTTTATTGCGCAAACTAATACAAAAGCTTCTCTCATTCATTACAGACACTTCCAATTAAAAAGGCATTGGTACCAATCGTACAAACCATCATTACTCACTCGTGACAGTAATACAGTCGTGATCATCTTGTATCATATTGAGTGCCCAATAAAATTAATAAAATACGTATTACAATTTTGATCACCACTGTACTTACCGCCAAATATTTTCACTCAATGCTGGCTGTATTTTTGTGGTTTTATTAATAAAATTTTATGAAACAAATCGTCACTAAATAATAACCAACAAAAATAAACCCAGTATCGCACAAAATATAATAATCACTTAGACACAGATGCACAGTTTTCGCACAAACAAAAAAATCCTTCTGAGGGCAATTAAGCAATCATTGACCACTTACCACGCCAAATGAGTTCATGATGCTTGAGTGATGTCGGGTCTTGTGGTGACTGTGAGGATATTTGGCACTGGCGAAGTTTTATACACGGAAAAAGAAACAAGGGGGTGGGAATCTCAGACGCTTCTTCAGCAGATGATGCTATGTACTTTCACGCATGCATGCTCGAGCCGCAGGTCACATACACTCGTCCAGGTGGTTCCTGCCTAAAATTGGGTACATGAGGTCACCGATGGACCCATTAAAGAAGCCAATGCAAGAACTTGTTATTTACCGATTTACGGTAAAATGTCGACAATTTCATAAAATCGAAATTATTCAAATATCCTGGCATCGCTTGTGTTTATACATATGCTTTTTTATTTTCCAACGCACTTTGAATTTTAATAAGTTTTTTATTTTTATTCGAATCGTCTCTTTTGTGTACAAGAGGAAAATGTAATGCTATTTATAATTTTTTTGCTACTTCTTCATCACTTGCCTGATAGTGACCGTGGTAAACGAAATTATACATACGGCCAGGCGTTTCGCGAATAAGCGGTCTTCTTTGGAGTTTAAAATAAATTTAAAAATATGAGCTATTTTACCTGCACTTGTGATGCAGGTGTAGCGGACAATTCGCAATCGAGCTATATTCCAATTATTTGAATTGTTTTGAATCCGGAAAGAATTCGGCCTGGTTAAAAAAAAGTTTTTATCCAACACTTTGATATAATGTGTCCATTATTTTAAAGGTAATAGATGCACATAAGCCACTAGTAGGCATTTTGCTGCAAAAATGCCCTTTTTATGGTCAAAATAAAGACTTTAAAGAAATTCTGCCTTTCATTATTAATTCAAAAAATTTTGGTTGGCAATGACTTGCCTATATAGACACATCCCTGGCATATTCATTTCCTTGAGAAAAAAGTTCCAAAAAATACGACTCGTATAGATCCTCAAACAATCATGAATCAAAAAGTAACCAAGAGATCTACCAAAGCTGACAAAAATCCAAATAGTTATAAGAGGTTTCCAATTATTTGTGGTTCAAACTAATCTACAAAAGTCGCAAATTTTTAAAATTAATGCCCATCCAAATGCCTCTTACCAAATCCTAATTCAAAAACTAACCCAGATAGCTAATAACCTGCCATTTCCACTGATCTATAGATAATAACCACATCTATAAGAAGCTGAGAAATATTTAAATAACGGAAAAGGGGGCGAATCGGAACTAAAGGGTAAATAGGAACGAAAGTCGGTAAAATGTTTTACAGCGGTATCGCTTTTATTGCTAACTATAGTTTATTCACTACAGTGAGCCAATCGAAGTCTTGCTCTTGTGCACCGCAGGAAAGTTAGTTAACTTTCAGTTAGTTCAATCCAGCATCTGGCATCATCGCAATTATTAGGGATTTTCTGTTTTTAAATATTGACAGATTGAAAATTAAAATAATTTTAAGGTTAGTTAAAGTTATATACCAAATTTCTGATTTGTAGTTTTGTGGTGATTTGTGAAAAGGTAAATAAACGCATTTTTAGAATTATATTAAGCAGGCGAAAAAGAATAATCCAATTAAAATTTAATATCAGAAACTGTATTTTACAAAACCAAAATGATCTTTTTTACATGCTTTAAATAGGAATTAGGTTTTGAAATTTAAAATGCGGTGGATCTTGTACAAAGCGGTTAAAAATAATAATTATATTGCGCGGTTTGTAGCATGCGCATGAAGCAGTTAGTTTGTTATTCTCTCGCTAAACCTAGAAATTTCCTGAACTAAATTTAACTGTAATTAAGCCTTTTTTAAGTGACGGTGCATACAAATATTTGAATTAACTGTAGTCAAATCCTTAACTCCAGTTAAGAGCTGCCGGTGCATAAAATACCACTGTTAGACATTTATTATGTTTTTTGAGCTCGGTCTGGCAAATCGAACCAGCTGTGAAAATAACCAGAAATGTGTGTTCTTTCGATTGGCAACATTAAAAACTGAATCAACTGTCACTCCATCAATTGTCAGCTGTCAAAAATCAGCTGTTAGAAATACGGTGTTTTGTTAGTGAAAAACCTTTATGGGTTAACATGGAAAATGTAAGTGAAAACACTTGAAATCTGGTACATTAATAGTTCAAATGGTCCTATTTGATAATATGATTTTGGTTTTAAAAAATAATTGTTATTTTGAGACATCGATTTTTGGTTCTAGTTGAGATAAGGTAACTCCTTAATAATGTTTTTTTTTTGTAAAAATTTTGATATTAATCGATTTGTTTCTTTATTTTCTTTCCAAAAAAGTGAGGATTATTCAAATATTTCCGCCATAAATTATATTTTTCTCAATTTTTACTCATCCTCATCATGTTTATAGGGTATCCGCGTCTATTTTTATTTTGGCAGTGAATATTCAACTCCACCTATCTAGATGGCGTTGGAATATTCGACCGCCGCGGCTGTACGGTTTCCTGACGGGTGCGCATGCGTCGGTCAAAAATGCAAATATTTTTACGTTTTTTTTCTTGATTTTGGGCATGCCTTGGGTTAGTTTTGGTTGGTTGCGCCCACAGAGCGAGCGGAGGGCCATGCGTGAAGTGAAATATTACAAAAACGATATTTCTGAAATAAAAATTTGGCCCGTGCAATCGGCCAGATTTTTAAAGACGTCACTTCTGAAATAAAAATATGGCTTATTGCACCGACATTCGGAACATATAATATAAAGTTCTTATCAAAAATCGTTATAATATTTCAATGATCCTCACGTTTTTGGAAAGAAAATAAACAAACAAAACGATTAATACCAAAATGTTTCCAAAAAAACCATTATTAAGGAGTTACCTTATCTCAACCAGACCCCGATGTTTTTATATAAAAAAGTGCATATTTTTAGGTAAACAAGGGCGAATAGGAACACACTATTATGAGGACATATAAAAAAGAAACACAGCAAGGAAAAAATAGCTCAAGCTGTGGAAGCTGTAAGACTTCATAATTTGTCATACAGAGAAGCATCCAGGAGGCATAATATTCCAGCCACAGTTATCTTTAGGCGTTCCCAAGGCCATGCAAACAGGCAAGGTGGTCCGGCTGCTCTCAGAAAGGAAGAGGAAAACTAAACATTTGTTCGGAATGGGGTTACCTAATAGACCCATATGATTTGAGGCTTATTAAAAACTATTGAGACAAACTAGGAAGAGCGGAACGGCGCGGCGCTTCAAAAACAACTTGTCCGGTCCAGACTTCATTTGCAACTTTTTGAAGAGAAACAAGGCTCGCATTTCCCTTCGGTTCTGTGAAAATATAAAGAGCCAGGGCAAATGTTTCCCGTAACATCATTGATTGATCAATATTTTAGCAGCCTGGAAAAATATCTGTGAGAATGATGAAACAAAATTAGCTGATGATGTTGGTAGTTTTAAAATCTAAAAATGCAAAAATCCCATTTCACAGGAAATATTTTTTCAGCAAAAAGAAAAGTGATTACACGCAGGGAATGTAAACACCCGGGAAGGGTGATCAATACAACAAAAAGTTCTACGTCTATAATGTTTGCTGCCTTTGGCAATGGCGGCAAAATACTGCCACTTTATGTGGTTTATAAAGTGCAACACATTTATTCTTCCTGGGGAGTAGGAGGTCCTCGAGGAACCTGACATAATCGAACTGCGTCAGGATGGTTCGATATGAACACTTTTGAAGACTGGGTGCACATGGTTGCCGTTCCATATTTAAATAAACCCGAGGGGCGTAAAATTCTAATTGGTGATAATTACTGAGGAGGTTAAGAGCATGAGAACTAGCTTTTTGACCTCCCTTAACGACATTAAGAAGGACCTCAACATCATAAAATGTTCCACATCATCTGCAACCAAAAATTATGACTGTAGGTACAGTGCAGCGGTACATGGTAATGTAATGCATGAGGTGTCTTGAGAGACAAAAGAGGTCTTGTAATCTGAAGCATTTTAATTTGCCCCAGAAGAGTGAAGTTGAAGATGTTTCTGGGGTGAAAGACATATTCTCGGGCCTAGGGGGCTCTTCTGTAAATATTATTAGTTCAGCTATATTGGGAAAACGTAATAAAAATGGGCATCAGTCACTTACATTGACTCTTGAGTCTCCTGAGATGGTTCGTCTAATATTGAGGAATAAGCGTGAGCTTGACAGAAGATTAAAAGTGTCTCTTGAGCTTGGTTTAACCAATGAGCAAAGGGCAGAAGTTTACACTCTGAAAAGCGAACTGCGGGAAAGAAGAAAAAATGAAGAAGCCGGTCTCATTCTGAAGTATATCAATGGCACACCTAAATTAATAACACAAAACTAAAAACACCTTCCAATTTAAAATCTGGAGCCACTTCATCAGTTTTGGTTTACTTTCAGAACGTCAGAGGCGCACGAAGCTCCACCTTCTTTATGAGAATATGTCCTATTCACACTATGACATTTTAGTGATTAATGAAACCTGGTTAACTGGTGACATAAATAGTGCTGTGCTGCAGATGTTCGACTACAGCATATATCGAAGGGATAGGTCCTCGGAAACAAGTACCTTTTCTCGTGACTGTGGGGTGCTTATTGCGGTCCCTAAAACCCCAACCAGCACAGATTTGACAGTTAGCAAAAATATTGAACTCCTATTTGTTAAAATAGATATTGAAAACAACAAGTTTATCTGTGCAACTGTCTACTTTCCACCACGAAGTGCACCTGAAAAAATATGACGTTTACTGAGACTGTCGATAGTGTGGCTGAGGAATATCCGGAGTATAATCTATGTATATTGGGCGATTTTAACCTTCCATATTGTGAGTGGTCGAACGACAGAATAGCCTCAGTGGCTGTACCTGTGGCGGGAGTGTCACTTAAGGAGGTTGAATCTATGCAGATTCTCTCATTTTTGTGCTCATATCATAATCTCTATCAAGTCAACGCAGTAAAGAATGCTAACCATAACTTGCTGGATCAAGTTTTTGTGCGTGATGGTGGAGTTGAGATATTTGCAGCGGAGGATGCATTGTCATTTGAGTTGAAATGTGAATCTTGTTTTAACAACTCTGGACTGACTGGTGGCGGTGTCTATAGATTTTCTCGTGCACGAGGTGTTAAGCTTTGTGTCGCAGTTTGATTGAAGAAATATTCCGCAAGGAAGTTTCCCATCTGGTTTTCTCCAGGACTGAAACAAATGATAATGGATATTTGTTAACAGTAAGTAAAAAGAGCAGTTGTGGTTTGCCTTCTGTTATGCACTATAATAACATTACTAGTGCCTCTGGCATGGAGATTGTCAATATATTTGCTGAATATTTTTCCAAGACATATAGTGTTGAGGATTGTGTCTTGCATGATACTGAGTTGCCTTCTGGAGACATCAACCTGTCACGATTTTGCATACCTATCTCATCTATCTATGAAAAATTATCCAAACTAAATATAAACAAAGGACCTGGCTCTGACGGTCTTTCCCCATCCCTAGTTAAACATTGTGGCTTTCTGTTTTCTAAACCCCTTTTCCACATTTTTAATCTTTCATTAATGAGTGGGACATTCCCAGCCTTTTGGAAGGTAAGTTTTATCACTCCTATATTGAAATCTGGGAATCACTCTCAGGTTAGTAATTATCGACCCATCAGTGTGCTTGGTTGTATTCCAAAAATGTTCGAGGGCCTTGTATGTGATTATATGGCAGCTATTTTCCAGGGTTGTTTTATTGACCAACAATTTGGATTTCTTTCTCACCGCTCAACTGAACTTAATCTTTTAACATTTACGGATTTTCTTTTGAGACCCTTGGAAGAAGGTTATACTGTTCATGCAGTGTAGGTGTACAGATTTTACAAAGGCCTTTGACCGGGTAAACCATAAGGTCTTAATTGATAAGTTGCAAAGTCTGAGATTCAGTTATTTCGGAAGTAAATCAACTAGTGGGCGACCACGAGTTAACCGCAAAATCAAATTTAAGCTATTGATTTTAATAACAAATAAATTCTGTCAGGCTCATCTTAACTTCTATTTAAAGAATGAGTCAATAATCAGTGAAAAAATATTGTAAACATAAATCTATGTATCTACGTATGTAGTTTTGTGGCGCAATATAAAATTGTCATGGTGTTTAGTTACCTAATGATTGTATATGTGAATAGAACAGGACGCATAATGGCTCGAATTTATATTCTTCATTTAACAGTCGCAATTTAAATCTAACTAATATATTATAATTATTGTTTGTTTATGAAGATTAAGTAACGTTTGAAGTTGAAAACAAATAAAAAAACGTGCATGGCAGTAGCGTTGAATATAAAACAAAGTGATGCCACAGAAATCCCAATCGTTTAAAGTGATTTATGGCCATCAATGGTTACGTTATAAAGAGGTTTAGGGGAAGTACGGGAATTTTAACACACATTTTTGAGGAGTTCATTGAAAAATAAATCACCAGCCACACAGTAATTTATCTACAAGTTATAAGAAGAAATATTTATTTTAAGTATACGTGATGCCGTTCTGTTGCCCACTGGCAACAGTTTGCTTAGGAATCGTACATGGGTTTCCAGGTACTTGTGGTTATATACCTTCCATCTTCAAAATTGTAGTGCAATTTAGGTCCAGTTTGGGTAAAACACCAGATTCTACTAAGCACTTATGTCAAATATCAAAAAGCCAAAACTAGCCTATTGTGTCAGATAACTAGTTCAAATGGCGTTTTGAGTCGTCATACGTTATAAAAGCTGTTTCATTGAACTTTTCGACCCAGACTGCAGCGGATCACTTAAAAATAACTTTCTTTGAACTTGCCTTATACCTACGTAATGGATTTTAATCTGAGCGCAGGTGAAACCGCTGTTATTTAGGCGTGTGAACTTTCAGCGATAAATCTTTTTGGCTTATTTGGGCACATTTAATTTATGTATTGTCATGGGATGGTGTATTGTTGCTCTATAATACAAATTAAATTGGTTTAATAATTATAAAATCAAAGTTGTTCGCATGGCAATTTTAGCGATTGTTGGTGATATATTATTGCTTTATATGCATACCAGCTGTACCTGAAATCGTCAAATTGATCACAAAAACGATCGATTGTGAAATGTGACTTCCGGTTATTGCTGGAAATCATCTGAAACTACCGGAAAGGTATTCCGGTTTTTAAATTTTAGGAGGTTCTTTTAATGTAAAAATGTAAATAATTATATTCTTCGGTGTTTTCCTGGTGTTGGTACTTAACTGCCCAGTCGACTTCACAATTTTCCTGTTACGTAATCAAAAAAAAGAGTATCTTGATTCTGGAAAACAACAGTGGTTAAATTTTGAAAGTCGGTTTTCGTTCTCTTCAATTTATTTACTCTAAAGGGTCACTGGGTCCCAAGCGTTATGAAAAAATCTTTTGGGGAAGTACAATGCCGAAGCAAAGTAGTATCGAACCCAAGGAGCAAAAATTGAAAGAGGATCAAATGTAACCTTGGTAATATTTATCTGGATAATATGGCTATGGGCAGAAGCATGGGGACCAAATATCTTGATGAACAGCTTAGGTTTGATAAACACATTGATAATTTATGTTAAGGTAGGGGTTTTTAACCCCAATAAAAGTTCTAATTCGCCAAAAATATTTATTGTCTTGATTACACCAATATGAATTATGCTGCTTGTCTCGCGATCAGCCTGACTCTCGTGCGCAGTTCGCCTCGCGCTCGCCGCTTGTCCGTCCTGATTTTACAGGAGTAGAGCCCATATATTTAATATATATGGTAGAGCCACAGTAGTTTATACCGTACCACAGTTTATACCGTAACGGTATAAACTGTGGTAGATCCTCAATAGATAAGGAAAGATACGGGGGAGGTACCGCGTACCGCTAACACGGCCATCCTGCAAGTGGAGCGTCTTCGCTCCTCATAGATCCATGTTTCTAGAAATGCAAAAATAAATCTACGGCAGTATTTTCGTGAAAGTCCACGATTCATCCGGTAATTTATTTTCTCTAGTGTTGATAGTTATTATTCCAAAGACATTGAAACATGTATCAAATTAGCCACTGTTTACATAGTTTTTTTTTATGCTAGTGGCACACACACTAAAGGGAGATCCAATGGCGCTCGACGAGCGGTGTATGAGATGTTGATTGACACGGTTCTTGAATAGTTGTAGGTTGTAATTAGGGGGAAACAGATGTCCTGGGAGTAAGTTCCACAGTTATGCACAAAGGAGACAAAGGAGTTCCTGTAAAGCGATGTTCTAGGTGTTTCCAGTTGTACGACGAACTGGTGCGTTCTTGCCGTTTGTCGTGACTGTCTGACAGGCGTTGCCAGGGGCGGGATGAGGCGGACCAAATCCTGGGCACATCTGCCGTGAAATTATCTGTAGAACAGGGACATCTCGGCCACATTTCTGCGGTGTTCCAGACTATCCAGATTCCGGTCAACTCCGAGTCGCCGACAAGACGCACAGCTCTCTTCTGAATGGAATCTAGCAGCTTTAGGGTGTGCTTTGGTGCGGCACCCCAGATGTGTGAGCAATATTCTAAGCACGGTCTTATTTACGCTTTGTAGAGCAAGAGCAACTGCTGCGGTGTATAGTTTTTTGTTGCGAAATAGCGAACCAAGCTTCTGGGAGGCTGATTTTGCGATGTTAGCAACGTGATCATGCCAGGACATATTGCTGTTGACCGAGACACCCAGCCGTCCGATTGACGAGGATGAAGGAATGGTCGATCCTGCCATAATGATTTCAGGGCCCGCTGTATTGGCCCTCTTGGTAAACGTGGCTACTTGTGTCTTTGCTGTCGCCCCAAGTTTGAACTTTCTCCAGGTCTTGATTAATTGCTGTAATCTGCTCCTGTCTGCGGTGATAAGTCTCAGTCTCTGGTAAAGGTTTATCTGATCTAAATTAAAAGACAAGGGTACTGTCATCTGCACAACTGTATTATTCGTTTCGGTCAGCAGGTCATTAATATAGATGAGGAACAGAGTTGGTGAAAGTATTGCGCCCTGAGGCACGACCGCGTCAATGGTGAATGTGTCTGAAACATTTTGGCGAGCATGTTTGCTTTTTCCTTGGCTGTAGACGCCGTGATGCCACGTTCGTCTGCCAAAGGTGGGAGAGACGTTTTTGTAAAGTTATTACTTACTGCCTTTGCTACCGACCAGAAATTCCTGGAGCCACTAGGACATTGCAAAAGTTTATTCCTGATCCTTTGATTGTGTTTGTCCTTAGTTTCGTCGATCACATGTTTGCATTCGTTTCTCCCTTCGACGAAATAATTGATTTTGCTGCCAGTACTTGTAGGCTTGCTGTTTCCTACCTACAGCTCTGTCGAACCAGGGCTTTCCTTTTGACGGTAACGTGATGGAATTTGGGATATATGCTTCTATTCCTGAGGAGATTACTTGCGTAATCTCTTCGCAGCAGACTGTCGGGTCGTTAGTGCCAAATGAGACGTCTAGCCAAGGAAAATCTAGGTAGAACTCCCTTAGATCGTCCCAGTTTGCAGAATTGTAATGCCAGATTTTGCGAGGCAATGGTGGATCCTTCTGTAGAAGTGGCAATTTGCAAACTGTTGTAATAAGTTGTGGTCGGAAGTACCTAATGGCGGACCAACTGTAATTGTGTACTGGTCAGGATTGGTGGTTAGAAAAAGATCCAGGAGGGCGGCGAATTCGCCCCTCTCTAAGATTCGAGTTGGTTCGTCTACAAGTTGAGTAAGCCCGCAGCTGATGGTAAATGCTTCAGCTTTTCTACCTTCGTTGTCGGTCATGTTGTGAGGTTTGAGCCAGTTGTTGTTGTGGGCATTGAAGTCTCCCAGGACGATTATTTCTGAATTGGGGTGATCGACCTGTATTGAGTCAAAAGTGGTAGCTAGTGTTGTAAAAAAGCTTTGGTGGACAACATATAAACTTGGTTACTCCCTTGGCGGTGAACTTGAGCTACATGACGTCAAGGTTGTTAGGTTCGAGTGCTTCCTCGCGGTGCGCTTCGGACAAAAAGGCATATTCCGAACTTATGTCTAAATCGGGTGTGTAAGTCGTAACCAGGATATGGGTAGTTTACTGTTGTTGTTGTAGAACATACTTGTGTTTCTGTAAGGGCTAGTATGCATGGTCTATTTGCTTGTAGATGTTGGTGTACTGAATTTATGTTTGTATTTAGGCCTCTTATGTTGCAGAAATCTATTCTAAATTGGTTCGGTATCTTTGCTGTCTGTGAAATGCGGCATGAAGGACTCCCAGTGCCACCCAGCGCCCGGAGATCCGAATGGCCGGAGAGTTTACTTCCGGAATATTTTGATCCTGGAAGCACCATTATGACCATATATCCCTACTGTGGAACCCGGAACCACCAGCGCGGAAGTGGAACGTGATTCGGAAAAACCACTTAGCGCTGCCAAATTCTGGTGGGGTGGTCTTTCACCAGACGATGCGAGTAGGCGTATGCATCTACCACCTAGGGCCGCTTCCACTGGAAGCATCGGCCTCAGTCTCATTCATTTGGTAGTCCCTAGTCTGACAGGGGTAAGAATGAGGTTTGTTGGGTCACTCCCCAGTGATCAGCTCCAGACTTTGTACTTTGGTGTTCTCCAGCCTGGAGGAGGACGATGAGATTTGATGGGCCACATGCCGTAAACCTTATTGCTGTTCATGATTACCACTATGAAGTGGATCTATCTTTACACTTTATTTCTTTGTTTAGTTTATATTTATCTTTGTTACCTAGATGGTACTACCACCTATTTTTATCTAAGCAGAGTGGGATCGCCACTTGCCCCTCACGTATAGTGGAATCGCCACTAACGTTCTTTAGAATTTAGGTTACTGCCACCTATTTTCATCTAGGTCTAGTGGGATTGCCACTAACCCATTTTTCTAAGCAAAGTGGGATCGCCACTATTTTGGAAGGCTATAGACGTAGTTGGTCACGAGCGACAACTAACCACCAGCGCGGAAGCCTTGCCTATGCAGCGCATATTTCTCATTGACATTGGGTAGTACTGCAACTGCACAAACTTGCCCCCGTTCCTGTCAGCCAGCTGAGAATTTTCGATAGCCACAAGGTCTCCAACAGAAAACAAAGATGCTCGAAATCGCGAGGCATTAAAATGCGGGGCTCGCTTGTTGGCACTGTTTTTCAAACGTACTTGAGCCTCTGCAACGGCCTTGCCTGGATCGACAGTTATCATTCGACGCGCGTCTGCTAGATATTGCGGAGTCGCCAATAATCTCGGATTGGTTCCATGACGTTGAAAACTGTGCGCATTCTTCTTTTAATATCGTAGCATATTCTAACCACTCCTGGTCTGCGTGTATGCTGTTGTCATGCTCGTGGCTGGTTAATTTGAATGTTGCGAAGGATGTTGACGCTTGCGTACTTGATCCATCTGCTACGGAAAGGTGGGGCGTTGGCACCTGGCGTTGATTGAGAAGCTGATGATTACATCATCGCCACCTTTGTTTGTTTCGCTAACTAAGCAATTTGCTGTTGTTGGGCAGTCATTAGATTAATTAAAGCTTCTTACTGCACCTTCTGAATATTCGTTCAGATTCAGAATTACTTGGTGATTCTTCGTCCAGAGTTGTTTCAACGTACGGCGAGACACCGTTTGCACTACATTCTTCGGCCATTTTTAGGCGGCACCTTTCCGTTAATTGCTTATATTGTCCGAGATATTGTCTTTGCGGCACTGGACACGGAACAATCCAACTTCTGATGGGGTATTTAACCGCAATAAAAGTTCTAATTCGCCACAAATATTTATTCGTCTTGACTAGATACACCAATATTAATTATGCTGCTTGTCTCGCGATAAGTCTAAGACTCCCGTGCGCAGTTCGCCTCGCCGCTCGTCCGTCCTGACTTTCCAGGAGTGGAGAGTCGATAGATGACGAAAGGTACGGGGGAAGGTACCGCGGATCCCTAACATTTATATAAAATGTCATCATCAGTATGTTTTGTTGTTAGAACTGTCAAGGCTGAGCTGGGTGTTAGAGAGTTGTACTTCTCTTTAACTGAGGCACATATTGTGTTATTGCTCGTTGTTATAAGGTCAGTATATGATCTTGCAGACGATTCTTTATAAGCAGACGTATTCTAAGCTTGCCTTGTATTTTAATTTTAGAATCTATGTGCCTCATGCAGAATAAGTCATCCTCAAATATTCATGCTCCTTCCTCAGTCAATACTAGAAGTTCACATATCATTGATCTATCAATTCTCACATCTTCACTTACTCAAAAGTCTATAGAACAATAAAAAAATATATTCAGTCACCTACCACTCATTGAAGGAAGATTAAATAGTGTAGAATTTGTTAAAATCAACTAAAGCAATTACTTTTGACTATGTCTTATTTTACTCTGTAGATGAGTACTTCCCATGTATAAGCAGATGTATTTGACGCTTGTCTTGCATTTTAATTTTGGATTCTGTGTGCCTCATGCAGAAGAAGTACTCCTCTAATATTCATGCTCCATCCTTAGTCATTACTAGAAGTTCACATAT
>MU182335.1:64698-79248 GCA_016904865.1 Pissodes strobi
TCTAATATTCATGCTCCATCCTTAGTCATTACTAGAAGTTCACATATCATTGATCCACCAATTCCCATTCTTTACTTACTCAAAAATCTATACCACAGTAAAAAATATTCAGTCACCCACCTCTCAACGTAAGGAAGTTTAAAGAGTGTAGCTTTTTTTAAAAACAACTAAAGGAATTACTTTTGACTATGTCTTTTTACTATATCTGTAGATCAGTACTTCGCATTTATAAGCAGACGTATTTTATGTTTGCCTTGTATTTTAATTTTAGAATCTGTGTGCCTCATGCAGATGAAGTACTCCTCTAATATTCATGCTCCTTCCTGAGTCAATACTAGAAGTTCACATGTAATTGATCTACTTACTCAAAAGTCTATACAACAGTAAAAAATATTCACCTACCACTCAATGCAAGGAGAATAAAGAGTGTAGAATTTTTGAAAATCAACTAAAGGAAGTACTTTTGACTGTGTTTTTTTACTCTGTAGATGAGTACCTCCAATTTAAAAGCAGACGTATTTTAAGCTTGCCTTGTATTTTAATTTTAGAACCTGTGTGCCTCATGCAGAAGAAGTACTCCTCTAATATTCATGCTCCATTCTTAGTCATTACTAGAAGCTCACATATCATTGATCCACCAATTCCCATTCTTTACTTACTCAAAAATCTATACTACAGTAAAAAATATTCAGTCACCCTCCTCTCAACGTAAGGAAGATTAAAGAGTGTAGAATTTTTTTAAAACAACTAAAGGAATAATTACTTTTGACTATGTCTTTTTACTCTGTCTGTAGAACAGTACTTCGCATTTATAAGCAGACGTATTTTAAGTTTGCCTTGTATTTCAATTTTAGAATCTGTGTGCCTCATGCAGATGAAGTACTCATCTAATATTCATGCTCCTTCCTGAGTCAATACTAGAAGTTCACATATCATTGATCTACTTACTCAAAAGTCTATACAACAGTAAAAAATATTCACCTACCACTCAATGCAAGGAGAATAAAGAGTGAAGAATTTTTTAAAATCAACTAAGGAAGTACTTTTGACTGTGTTTTTTTACTCTGTAGATGAGTACCTCCAATTTAAAAGCAGACGTATTTTAAGCTTGCCTTGTATTTTAATTTTAGAATCTGTATGCCTCATGCAGAAGAAGTACTCCTCTTATATTCATGCTCCTTCCTTAGTCAATAGAAGTTCACATGTCTTTGATCTACCAATTCCCACAATTTCACTTACTCAAAAGTCTATACAACAGTAAAAAAATATCCAATCACCTACCACTCGATGTAAGGAAGATTAAAGAGTGTAGGATTTTTTTAAATCAACTAAAAGAAGTACTTTTGAGTATGTCTTTTTACTCTGTAGATGGGCACTTCCCATCTCTTCTGCTAATAGTTTTTAATTTTTAGTCTTTAAATGTTGAGCTCTCGTTTAATATTGCAACCTTATTTTTTTTGCTTTTGACCTTTTACCTTACTTTTTCTCCAATAGAAAATTAATATATCCTTAAACCATATTAATAGAACTTTATCTCAAACCATGTTCGAAACTTTCTTATCAAGATTTGGGTCTTCAAACAATAAGTGAGTCGGAGTATCTTTTCTTGGGCTACGATGGATCAAGTACTTATTTACTACCTACAGGAGAGAGTCGAGGTAATTGGTTGAAGATATATATGAAAACGAAAATATGTTTTTAAATTTAAAGGTAAACATCGATAAACAAAAATTTCCATTCAAAAACCGTTAATTGTTCTTAATAAGCGTTCGCCTTACTTTTAAAAGATGTCAACATTTTATTAGTAGCTCGGAAGGATCGACATTCTTAGAAAAAATATTTTAGCACTATATTAGGTAATTAACTTATATTTTGCAACAGTAAATCATGACCGACCTTACCCATAGAACATGGAGTGAATGTAAAAAATATTTATTTTACTTCTTCTAATTGTGTAAGAAATATTAGGTAAAATAACGTTGGCGTATCCTCAAACCCTGTTATTTCTTAATATTCGTTCTTATATATGTATATTGAAACACTTTCAATTGGTCAATGTTATTTTTAGTATATAGGTAATAAATAATGGTTCGAATTTTGGTGCATTCTATTTTATATATACTTGAAAATAAGGTGTGTGCTTAAAACCGCACGACAGAAGTGAAACTATTAAAATTAAAAAAAAAACATGTCTTGCCACCGACGGGAATCGAACCCGGCTCTTCGAATGAGAGGCAGACCTTTAGAGAAAATCTGGAAAACAGTTAAAAGATTTTCTAAGGTAACTAATCAAAATAATAATAAATTACCTAATGAAAATACGGCAATGGAGATATTGACTAATTTAGATCAGGTATGTATGGATCCCGAATTTAATTTATTGGGGCCTCCAGTAAACAGAGAAAAGCCCATCACACTTACAGAACTAAACTTTGCATTACAAGGGAAAAAAGACTCAGCTGCTGGCCTCGATAATATATATTATTCCATGATAAAAAACCTCCCCAGAGTGGGCAAGGAGGAAATAATAAAGCATTTTAACCCAGCCCCGTCTCCAGGCTTTAGGCCGCCCGAGGCGAGCAGGATTTGGCCGCCCCTTATAACAGACCAATAATTAAGGAACTTTTGTTCGTTCTAGAACAGTGGCGGCTCGTGGCCTGTTAAAGAGGCAACTGCTCAGGGGAGGCAAAATAAAACATTTGCATATACTCATGGCAGGGCGCCGGAGGACAAAAATGCGCCGCAGGCGAAAATTTTTATAATTTTCATGATCAAACGGCCTAAAATGATGAATTAGAAATCCGCCCAGCAAAAATATTTCATTAAAAAAATAGGTTTCGTTACATACATTTTCCCTTTTTTTGATACGATTAACAAAATCCTTGTCAAAAGCTACTTTAAATATTTAATTATACAAGTGGGGAGGGCGGCGCCCTAGAGCCTTACCTCACTGGCTTCCACTGTTTTAGCTGAATACCAAATAACGATACTATACTATTTATTTTTATGAAAAGGCACCGAATGAAACTAGGAAAATTTTAATAACATTTTTGGTCGGAATAAATAATTGATTTTTACTATTGCTTAAAACCATAAAGGAGGAGGTGGTATCTTAGTTATTAATTGACCACTTTTAATGAACTTTATTACTAAAGGGTTAGTTATATGAGATTATGTCTATAGGATGAATTGAAACATGTATTCATTTTGATTTGCTTTAATAATGCAGGTGTAAATTGCATTAAATATGATAAATATATACAGTATTTTCTATATTAATTTCAAGCATTCATCCTTTCACACATACAACTAGTATTACAAAAGGTTTCTTAATTATTAATATCTACTAAAAAGTCTTGATTTGTTAATTTAAAATGAAACTTTTGTCTTTAAAATTTCAACTTCCCTTTCACTTTACCAAATACCTTGATATTCTATTTTTCTCCTCCTATCGTACCCAGGGGTACTCTATAGAACTTTAACCATTGGATTCCTGTATTAGCTTTGCTGGGATTTGGAATGGATTGCCATTACTCCCAGTTTGCAGGCGCCATTTTTATTGATTCTCTTCAATCTACAAGGGAAAAGAGACGCTACGTCGCGTCTCGTCGTTTCGGTTTTGAGGTTAAAAACGCCTAAACGAGGTCTTCGTCCAACGTGGACAAATATAACATTACACTAAATATTATCTAATATTTGTGCATACAAATGGAGAAATTGCCTAAACGGGTGGGACCTTTTGGCGCGAAGATGAGAACGAGAACTTTCGCTCTTGCTTGAGTGAACGTTGAAAGTGCACTTTTTAGAGGCTAGAGAGCGGTGACTGGACCGATCTAGTACACAAAAATAACTAACAAAATGAGCGAAACACTAATTAGTTGCCTTAAACAGGGCTAGGACAGGGCTAGAGGAGAGCTGCGACGAGGCAGATCCTACGAAGTTGAGTGTTTTCTACGCACTAATAAAACTAATGTCTTCTTCGAGCTGGCGGCAAGGCGCCAAAGAAAAGTGGGTGGTGTAAGCGTGGGGGTGCCCATATCGCATTTGGAAGGGTAGAAAAATGCTCTTTCCCTCTTCGACATATTGTTGTCCAAACAACATTGACTGAGACCAGGATATGTTAAATTGAAAACGATTAAAAACCTTTTCCCCGACGTAGTGACAATTAGCTTTATAAAATGGAATCGACCATCCAAATTGGACAAAGGAGTAATGAAGAACTGACATATGCTGATTTAAATGCACAAAATTTTCGTTTACCTGGAATGAAATAAATATATTCGTGGATGAATTATGGTTCATTTATACTACATACATACAGGGTGTTATCACCAAACTATACGGTAAAAAACGAAAGTTATACACGTGTTAGGGTGTTTCCCCAACAATTTTTAAATTTACATATTAACTAGCGAGTTAACTATGAAATAATACATTATACTTTTTCCTGTCTCCATTTATTTAAACTTAAGCCAACCTTATTAGGTTCAAGACTTGGGTTCATTAGAAAATTATTTTGTGCCGTGTTAAAAGACCGCCGCGGGCGGCATTAAATTTGTAAATAATTTGCCTAATTTTGTTTTTCGTACGAGTTTTTAGCTTAAAAATTTCAGTAAAAAAATTAAATATGTATAGGTATTCATTGCGAGAGTGTTTACCGTGTTACATACAAACACATTAAAACTTTATAGAAAAAATAAAAACGGCCGCCCCTAAAAATCGGCCGCCCGAGGCGGCTGCCTCGCCGCCTCACCCCTGGAGACGGGGCTGTTTTAACCTGTGTTTATATGGCGGAAGAATCCCGTATCAATGGAAAAAAACACTGATATACCCAATTATCAAAAAAGATAAAGATCCCAAACACCCAAACAGCTATAGAGCTATAGCACTAAATTCTTGTATGAGCAAAACATTGGAATCAATTTTAAAAAAGAGAGTTGAATGGA
Source organism: Pissodes strobi (assembly GCA_016904865.1). Lineage (NCBI taxonomy): Eukaryota > Metazoa > Arthropoda > Insecta > Coleoptera > Curculionidae > Pissodes > Pissodes strobi. The sequence goes on from MU182335.1 coordinate 69,645, forward strand.
AACTTGAAAATGGGGGGTATTTTCCGAGGTATCAAATAGGATTTAGAAGAGGAAAAGGATGCTTGAAAAACCTAATTAACTTAACATTAAATATACAAAAAAACTTTCACGAAAAAATTAAGACATTAGTGATATTCGTAGATATATCGGCAGCATACGACCATGTTGACATATACAAATTGTATAATGGATTAATGGAGGCGGACATCTCAACTGATATTGTAAATTTAATCTTTCAAACTCTACATAACAGAGAAACATATATTTTAGAGAAAACGGGCAACATCATAGGGCCAAAAAAGGTATCAGTAGGGCTAGCTCAGGGATCACCCTTGAGCCCCCTTTTATTCAATATTTACACAAGTAAACTACATAGCATAACAAATGGGGAGATTAAATTACTAAATACGCTGATGATTTTGTCTTGATGTTGGAAGGGAAGGATGAAGGTGATATGATAAACAGGATGAATGAATCTCTAAATTTAATGACAGATTATTTCACGGACCTCAATTTTAGAATAGCACTGCACAAGTCGGTAGCCATGATGTTCCAACCTCGAGCACATGATCAACCAAGAGGAATATTAAAATATAATGACAACATTATACCATGGGTAAAAGAATACAAATACCTAGGTATCATTATGACTAATACATTAAACTGGAGTAAACAGATTGAGAAAATGTGCAATGAAGCAATTAAAGGTATAAATGTCATCAAATCATTAACCAGAGTATGGTGGGGATCAGATCCAAAAACCCTGCTTCATATACCTATACAAGGGAATAGTCAAATCTCACCTGGATTACGGATGCCAACTAATTAATCCAACCACTAAGAAAAATAAACAAAAACTGGATTCGATCCAGTTTCAGGCCCTAGGAACAATTTTAGGATGTATGAGATCAACACCAACAAACTTATTATGGGCAGAAAGTGGCGAACCATCAAAAACATATATCTAATTAACAACCCTGTGATGGAAAATGTTATGAAGTTGAGAAGTATGGACATGTCCATGGAATACTTCCGTAACAGAGAACTTGCATATTGCGTAATGGTACTGCCTGAAGTTCTACAATATGAAGAAGACATACAAAAACATGAAGCTTTACCTTCATTTATATACAACAGAGAGTACCAAATGATGACAATCCCAGTAGTAAATCTAAACTTAAAAAAAATGAATATTATATTCAGCAAACATTTCTAGAAATGAAGAATAGATACCTAAGCCAATATTACCATATATACACAAATGCGTCGGTAGAAAGAAAGTCTAATGAAGCTGGATTAGGGGTCTACAGCCCAAACATTGGGTACAGTTTCTCTTCAAAATTACCAAACCATACTACAATCTGTACGGCAGAAACGGTGGCAATCCACAAGGCGACAACATTGTGCCACGAAAAGGATATCCGAAAGGCAATTATATTTACGGATTCGCTTAGTGCAAAAAAAAATCTCAAATAATAAAGGAACTAAGACTCTAGATCATATATCTTTCTTAACCAAACAGATCATAATAGAATCGAATGCAAACGAATTTGATACCAGGATATGTTGCATACCGGGACATGCAGGTATAAAGGGAAATGAGAAAGCAGATCAGTTGGCCAATGTAGGGAGAATCCTAAGGATACCTTATCCTATACAATTGGACAAAAATGGCTATATCCCCACTATAAGAGCAAACCACTATCTGAGCTGGAACAGCTTCTGGCGGGAGACATTGAGTAGTAGAGGGCAGAAATATTCAACGCTGGTTGAGGGTTTTCCTAGAAGACCATGGTTCTTTGAGTCGGAATTTCTAAGTAGACGTCATGTAACTACGATTATTAGATTACGTACTAATCACTGCTTAACCCCTCAACATCTGCACAGACTGTGTGTCAGGGATCCCCCGAGTGCCAGTGTGGGGATTTGGGTACCTTACAACATCTTATATTTGAGTGTAAAAATATCAGACCAAATTGTTATGAAATACTGGTGGAAAACAATGTCCAAACTCCTATATCTCTATCGACTCTGCTGTATAACCCTAGAGGTGACATCATTAAGATTTTAATAAAGTATTTAAGTGATAACAATTTAAAGTTGTGAACTCTGAGTTTTTAGTGTGGAAGATCCTTCTTTTTAGCACCATCCTCTTGATCCGAGGCATCATTTCTTTTGTGAATAGCTCCTCGGATGCCCGGGAGCGAGAAGAGTATTAACCTGTGTTGTGCTGTCTGTCTGACTAACCCCCTGATTATTAATAGTTTGGATAGGAGCCGGTCTCCGACGCGATTCATTTCGCAATCCTAAAAAGTTATAAAATTCGGTCTGGCTAAATACAAAAAAGGTCTGACCACTGCACCAACAGACCTGGACCGTAAATACGAGGGTAATTCTGATACATTCAACAACTTAAACTAAATTTGACTCTATAATGCAAACCATCATTTTTTTACAATCATATCACCCACGTGTGTGCTTTAAACTGAAAAAGCGCGGTAAAAATTCCAACACCCCCTGACTATCAGAACACCAATCACATCACCGCATTTTTATTCGATCCTATACCGTTTAGGATCCGTGACTATGTGTATAATGTGTTCCATCTCCTTCTCCCGAAAGCTACATCCTATAGATCCATATATTTTTATTGGTGTCGCTTTTTTCGTTTCATTGAGCCTTTCCGTTTACGTTTCATCGAGTCTTAAATCACACCCAACGGGCTAAACAAGCTTTCATTTAAAAGAAAAAACGTTAAACATGCTTTCCCATGCTTTTTACATAAATAAATAGAATAATAGGATTGTTTATTATTATTATATCTAAATAATAGGGAGCGGTATGAAAAGTTCAGAATCACATTTGTCCATCCCAGCTCCCAGCCAATGCTTGGCTCAAAAGTTCCCGGAACGCAAAAGATTTCACAGCTTGATTATGAATGTAATGAGCAAACCAGTCGTTCCAAATCTCCATCTCTTGGTTTAATCTACTTTTAAATTGGTTAAGACCATTCCTAGGCAAATTATGTCTAATAATAAGAGCAAATTAGACTCTAGGCTACATTTCAAGAATGTAATGATTCAATTGACATAGAACTCGATCAAATAGAACCTTATCAAACGCCCTCTGAGAATCCAGATAAAACACATCCATGGGCTCTCCCCTATCGGCCGTTAACGTCCAATCATGAAATGTAGTAAGCAGGTTTGTGAAAGTGGACATAAGTAGAAGAAATTCATGTTGGGACAGTTTGATCACAAAGTGTAATGAACAAACCAGTCGTTTCAAATATCAGTCTCTTGACCTAGTCTACTTTTAAATTGGTTAAGACGATTCCTTAGCAAATTATATCTAATACTTCCAAGAATGTAATGATTCAATTGATACAGAAGTCGATGAAATATGACCTTACCAAATGGCTTCTGAGAGTCCAGATAAAACACATCAATGGGCTCTCCCGTGTCGTCCGCCAACGTCCAATCGAATCGAAATGTCGTAAGCAGGTTTGTGAAAGTGGATATAAGTGGAAGAAATTCATGTTGAGACAGTTTGATCACAAAGTGTAATGAACAGACCAGTCGTTTCAAATCTCCATCTCTTGACCTAGTCTACTTTTAAATTGGTTAAGGCGATTCCTTAGCAAAATATGTCTAATACTAAGAGCCAGTTTGGTGCTAGGATACATTCCAAGAATGTAATGATTCACTTGATATAGAACTGGATCAAATAGGACCTTACCAAATGCCTTCTAAGAATCCAGATAATACACATCAATGGTTTTTCCCCTATCGTCCGCTAACGTCCAATCATGAAATGTAGTAAGCAGGTTTGTGAAAGTGGACGTACCTGGAATAAATCCATGTTGAGACAAGGGAATAATATTATGTTTTACAAGGAAGGTTGTCAGCTCGTGAACTATGACCTTTCCATGCACTTGCCTATATTACTTGTTAAACTTAGGTTACCCTTTTTGTATAGAAAAAGTCAATGAACCTAAAAAGAAATGATGTAAACATCGGTCGATGAGCAAATATGCAAGCCAATATATTACCTACCTAAAACAATATTTCCCAATAAGCTCCATAAATGTGGATCTACATTATTTGTCTTTTGTGGGAGTTCGAGATACGCTTACAATATAGAAATAGAGGACAAGAAAATAATGAAACAGTGTCCGAATCGAATAACGGAACCACTGAAAATGTGTGTTCGCAATGTGAATTATAGACTATATTTTGATAATTATTACACATCATCTATTTCTCTTCTGTGTGCCTTTCAAAGCAAGTAATTTAATACTTAGGAACTCTCGGAACAAAATGAAACTGGACACTCATGGACGAGAACGCAACAAAAAAATCTAAGAGGAGAACCAATGCGGAATTTGTGGGAACTTGCGACAGAAAGCAGTGGCGACATATTGCATATTTTGCTATTCTCACAGAAGTAAAATTGGTATTTTCGGATAATCTACCATTTACTAGACTCAATTATGGCAAAGAGCTGGATCCTATATAAAAAGGTGATTGAACAAAAAACTGACTCCAAATCTAAAATAATTCAATAGAGCGCAACTAAGTGGATGAATTAAATGTTACGAAAGAGGTAGATCTTCGTCATCTGGAATTAAAAACGTTTTGCAATTAAAGTAAGGACAAGATCCAGCACAAATTGTTCCAGTAAAGCATGAAAGCACAGATATATTCAGCATGGCAGAAAGAGACTCTGATAGAGCTGGGCTATCTTCTGTCGGACTAGAGTCTGTCTTTGAGGTTTAAAAGTAATTTCCTTCAGATAAACTGGTGACAGAGATGCAGGATCTTGAACAGGCCTCAATTGGCAACATCCTTCTTCTGAATGGCCTACGAAATTGTTCAGCAAAGCACTCTGCAATATTCGTCTTATCTGTGATAATAGTGATAATGTCACCAGTCGACTCATTCTTCGATGTAAAACCGGTTGGCTTGGAGTGAGGTGGAGGTTCAATGACAACATCACTTTGTGTGTTTCTTAGGCGTTAGTTGTAATTGTCACCTGGCTGCCTCCATCATTGATCTCTGGGTAAGGTGAAGTGGGGTAAAGGTGTTAATGCCACACCCTTAAATTGGAAAAAGGCAATGCATGCTTCCATCTACCGTCCAGCAGTCCAAAAAAGTTCACTGTATTACCGTTTCCGCTAAGATAACCTATAATTCGTAAAGACCTGGTATAGTGCCTGACAAACACTCAGCCGTGATGGATCGGTCCAGTCACGGCCCTGCATAAACAAAACATCTGCCCAGTCGCAACCCAGCTTGGAGTCAAAATGTATTTATTTTCCTCATATTGTTTGCACAGATATTTAGAGAATATCTGCTGTAACTCTGTTCTCTTTGTCCAAGCTTAGACAAAGAAATCTTTTGGGCGTTTTAACGCATTTTCTCGGAGACAGAAACGCTATAGTCTCGTCTCACCTGCTGTGGTTGAAGATAGACGGTGGAAATTTTGTAGCTTGACAAATTGTTCCTGTATATTAGACGAAGGTTTGAAATTAGATCCCTGTCCTAGCGAAGTTAAATAGAGAAAATTGGAGATGATGGTATTCTGCGAGAAAGAAACAGTTGCTAGTTTTAAAACATAAGAGTTTATTACATTTTGAATTCAGTAAAGACAAAAGTTTCATTTTTAAATTAAATAATCAAGACGTTTTATTAGATATATTTATAAATAACTTGTATATATAGTTTTATGTGTGAATGAATGGATGGATGCGTGAAAGTAGAAATTGTATATATTGATCATATCTAATGCAATATACTCATTGCATTATTAAAGTAGATACTTAATACCTAACATACCTGTTTCAATTCACAACCTATATGTAAAACCCCCACCACCCTATTTTAATACACTCCAATAATTAATGTGGTTAATTATACAGTTAATTACCACAACCTTTATGGTAACAAATGATTAAAAAATAATTGCTTGTCCCGACCTTCATATGTTACTTTGTATAGCCGTGTAAAGGGTTTGCGTGGTGAAATTAAAGAAAAGAAAGGTCGACCTACTTACATCAATAAAGAGGAAGAGGTAAAATTGGCAAATGAATTAAGATTAAAGGTAGGTACTGGAAAATGGGATTTTGGAATGTCGCGAAAGGAAGTGCTAGAAGCTGTCGGAGAAACCAAATTTAAAGATGGGGATCCAGGAGAAGATTGGTTTTTGGTGTTCAAAAAACGACACAACCTTAGCCTGAAGATACCACAAAACATTGAATATGCTCGAAAGAAGACGACATACCCATATAGAATTTATGGATACTTCGATCTTTTAGAAAAAACCCTTAATGAACACAACTAGACTGGCAAACCTGAGCGCTCATGGAACTTTGATGGGACAAGTCTATCTATAGATCCACGGAAAAGTAAAGTTGTTGGTCAAATTTATAAAGCCTCCTCACGGACCATAAGCTCTCCTGGTCGGGACAATGCTACTATTCTCGCTATGTGTAATGGTGCAGGCGATAGAGCACCACCTCTGATTATTTTTAAAGGTTCATTTATATGGGACATTGGTCCCCCTTTTTGGTGCCATCCATTAGGATGGCACCAAAAAGGGATGCATGGAAAGTGACATTTTCAAGAACTATTTCTTAGAAACCATCATTCCTAATTCCTACCATCGGTGAAGAAAGGCCAGTCGTCATCATATATGCGATGGGCATGCTACCCATGTCAGCCTGGAAATATTTGAAGCAGCCCTGGAACAGAACGTTATTATTCTTAAATTACCGGCTCATACCAGCCCTTTATTGCAGCCGTTAGATACTGCAGTTTTTAAATCTTTTAAAAACAAATGGGACCAGAAAATAATTGCTTTGGCTGTAAAGTACCAAAGAAAGTATTCTCTCAATTTCTTTGTGAAACATGGCAATCTATATCAGTAGATATTATCAAAACGACTTTCGTAAGAGCGGCAACTATCCCCTAAACAAAAATGTTGTCCCTAAAGAAGTATTTCCACCAGATGCATTAAAAAGATATGAATCTCACAATAAACATCCTCAAAAACCCGAACATACATTTGCAGAGCAACATTGCTGGAAGCAGGGCCATCAACATCGCAGGAAGCAGGACCATCAACATTGCAGGAAGCAGGGCCTTCAACATCGCATGAAGCAGGGCCATCAACATCACAACATGCAGGATCCTTACCACTGCAGCTTACAGAATCCAACAAACATCTGTCATTTGAAGAAATTTTGCTATAACGAGTTCCTCAAAATCGGCAACCAGAAAAAGAAAAGAGGGCGAAGGTTCGTCCAAGGTCTGAGATTTTGACTTCCGAAGAAGCAGTTGCACGTCTGAAAGAAAAAAAAATTATATGGCTGAGAAGCTAAACCCAACAAAAAAAAAGAAAAATTGTGTCGAAGTCAACTTTGTTTAGTTCTGAAGAGGATTCAAACGAAGTGCCCTACATAGACTCAGATGATGACGAGGAATTCCTGACTGATAATGAAGGAATTTTAGATAAAAACCAACAAAACGACAGCCCTCTTAAACAATTTGTTTATCCTGCCATAGGCAAATTGGTGATAGTGAAATATTCTACAAAGTAAAGTAAAGCACTTTGTAGGCCAAATAAAAGAAAAGGTTGGAGATGACTGGGTTATTAATTTTTTAAAATTACAACATAAAAAATTCATTTGGCCGAAATTTGAAGACACTGTGGAGGATCAAGATATAGTCCAGATACTCCCAAACCCAATAGAAACCCGACACGGTATTTTCGAATTTAATTTTAAACTTGATAATTATACGCTTCTATAATTCCCTGGCAAATACACACATGGAAATAGTCTAGGGATATTGAAAATTTCAGGTGACTTTGAAACTTCTAGGACTTTCTTAAAAACGAACGGATCTTCACGAGCCATGAAGCTTCCGAAAGGTTGCTGTATTGTCCTTGAAAGATGGCTGTTCAAAGTAACTTAAAGTTAGAAGGTGATATTATACGGGGTCCTTCAAAGAACGTTTGAAATGTCTTTAAAAAGTTGAATGGGTGCGTTTTACTTACGTAGAATTACGAAACTTAATTTTCAATTCCATTTTTAGCTATAACAAGTCTTCTTTTCAAAAAATATTAATGGGGAAACGTTGTTATCTCGTTTTATTAAAGAGACAGAAACAATTTTGTAAAACTTTATATATTTTTTTAGGTTACACGTAACACATCAGCATCAGTGGTCATTCAATTGTGATAAAATGAAGTAAAGCCGATAAGGGTTCTCGAAAACAAAACAAATTATACAGGATGACTCAAAAATTTGTTGATTCCGATATTTCAATTTTCTTTTTTTTTGTGATTTATGCCAATGTATGTTTACATCTCCATTTCTGTATGTGAATTTTTGAAAAACGCTGAATTTGCTACATTATGTACAGGGTAATGTAAAAGATGCAAGTGGAAAATAGGAGAGAGGGTTTGTTTTAGCTTTTACTAAAAAACAATACTTACTTACACAAAACTAAAAAACTCCATTAAAACATTAAATGATACTCAATAGGCTATGTGCTAACCACGATTATTAATGACGGCTCTACACCTTATTTGCATACTTTGTATCAAATGTATATTTAATGACAACTGGTTGGAGTTTTTCTTCTACATAGCGATTGGCATTAAAAAAGTTGTCCAGCCGAATTAGGTCGGTTCTTCCTCCTATACTGATCCCACCCCAAACCATAACAGTTCCGCCTCTGTATGAATTAACTTCCTGTACACTATTAATCGTGTTTCATTACCTGGAGCTCTCCATATTCGTAAACCAACTCTTCGCCGCTGTATGTACAGGAAGCTTGATGGGTACTACGACAAGCAGACTTAGATCACTTTATACAAAGTATGCAAAGAAGGTGTAAAGCCGTCATTAATAATCGTGGTGAGCATACGACCTATTGAGTATCTTTTAATGGCATAGCGGAGTTTTTTAGTTTTGTATAAGTTAGTATGGTTTTTGATTAAAAGTTTAAAAAACGCGCTCTCTTATTTTCCATTTGCATCTTTTACTTTACCCTGTACATAATATAGACATTTAAAGGTTTCTTAAAGATTTGCATAAAAAAATAGAGAAGTAAACATATGGTTCCATAAATCATAAAAATAGGATGAAATATCGGAAACAACAAATCTTTGAGTCACCCTGTATAATTTGTTTTGTTTTTGAATACACTTATTGGCTTTATTTGATTTTATCACAATTGAACGACCACTGATGCTGATGAGTTACGTGTAACATTAAAAATATACAGTTTTACAAAATTGTTTCTGTCTCTTTAATAAAAAGAGATAACAACGTTTCCCCATTATGGTTTTTTGAGCAAAAGACTTGTTTTACCTAAAAATGAAATTGAAAATTAAGTTTCGTAATTCTACGTAAAACGCGCCCATTCCACTTTTTAAAAAAATTTCAAACGTTCTTTGAAGGACCCCGTATAATATCACCTAATAACTTAAAGTTACTTTGAACAGCCATTTTTCAAAGACAATACAGCAACCTTTTGGAAGCTTCATGGCTCGTGAAGATCCGTTCGTTTTTAAGAAAGTTCTTAAAGTTTCAAAG
>MU182335.1:79258-125546 GCA_016904865.1 Pissodes strobi
TTAAAGATAAAGTACTGTCAGATAAAGAACTTCTAAATCCAGTAAACAGCAACATTATAAATGCGTGCCCGGAGAACAAAAGAGAGAGTGCACCAGACTATACAAGGGTTAATACAAACGATAAAACTATTTTTCTGGAGGGTGTAACTGCTCATGGTGTATGGCTGCATTATGGGCATCAAAATCAAAAGGTTGTTGAAGACGTGTAGGGTATCAGAAAAACACTCGGTATTTCATAAATTAGATCGTGACGGCAACCAGACTATTTCGAGGTCCAGACGAAGGTTATTTACATTACCTACTACACGTAATATTATTGTTTAACTGCAATGAACGAGATATTCGACGCGGGTGACAAGGCCAAGACAACCTTGTTGAATGGGTATTGTTATTGTAACATTATACTTATAGTACGAACCTACACCAACCCAAGGCAGAGTAGAGTAGAGAGAGAATAGAAGACTAAGTGACGGATTGATATGCGTACGTAGATTATAAGGATATACATTATGTCGCGTTACTATCTTGTATATTCCTTGCTATAATTAATACAGAACTCTATAGTTACCTGGAGTTTTATTCGATAAATAAAAGGAGTTCTACAGACGAAGTGCCGGTAATACTTTAAGAAAAACCCCTGTCTTCAAACAGGGTTTTCCCCAGCAACCTCAAAATTGCTCTTGTTAAGGCAATATACAAAGGAAAGGGTGACACAGCCAATCTCAAGAACTATAGATCAGTATCGTTGCTATCTAATATAAGTAAGATCTTTGAAAAATTACTTTGTGAGAGAATAGTTAGATTTATCGATGGGTGTGCTGTGATTAAGGACTTTCAGTTTAGATTCCGGAAGGGTTGTTCAACAATAAAGGCTGTTTACTCAGCATTGACAAGCATACTAGACTCGATGAATCAGAAGAGGAAAACTGTTGCAGTGTTGCAGTGTGTTTGGATCTTTCCAAAGCTTTTGACAGTGTCGATGGTGGTATACTTGTAGAGAAGATGGAGAGGTATGGAGTACGTGGAGTGGCATGGAGGTTGGTGACCTCATATATATGACAGGCAGAACTCAATGTGTGGTGGAAAGAAACAAAACAGGGATGATCAAGTCAGAATCCAGCTTGATAAAAAGGGTGTTCCACAAGGTTCAATCTTAGGACCTCTTCTATGCATTTTATACACGAACGAAGTTCCATCTATGGTAAGGAATCATGTAGTAATGTATGCTGATGACACTTCTGTGATCATGAGTGAAACATCAGAAAGAGATATTGACGGGAATCTTGAAGAGTCGCTTGCTTGTCTGGGGGCATGGTTTTCCAATTATATACTATTGTTGAATATTGAAACAACTCAGATCATGGAATTCTCAGCTAAAGTAAAAGACGCTCCAAAGTATAATGCAAATAATGTAAGTTTTGATACATCAAAATCGGTGTCGTTTCTGGGAATAACGATCGATCAGAGGCTGGATTGGAAGGCGCACATTGAAGAACTTACTGGTGAGCTTTCCAAATATTGCTATGCTCTTAGAATACTGGTGACGGAGGTAGAGGTGTGGGAGCAGCAATGAGTATATATCATGCCAATGCCATGCCAAGGATCAGGTATAGAATTATTTTCTGGGGAAACACAGCTAATGCTTGTAGAGTGCAGATTCTGCAGAAAAGATGCCTGAGAACATTGCATTTGAGGGATAGTTGTAGTTTGTAGACTGGTTTTTAAAGAAAGAAAACTATTGACTGTGGTTAATCTGTGTATTTTTGAGTCTATAAAATTTGTAGTACGAAATAAAACTTTATTTGATGACAACATAAAAACACACATCTATAACACAAGAACAAAACATGATTTGTTAATGGACAATACCCAACTATACATATATCCAAAGATATGTCCAATATAGTATTGTCAAGTTCTGGAATCACATTCCACAGAATATCAGTCTTGTCTGAAAGGGTATTTTTAAATAAAATTAAAGCCTTTTTGATGGAAAATCAATTTTATTATGTCAGAGAATATCTTAAATTCGGCGATAGGGTGACATATACATATATTGTATTTTTAATAAAAAAAAGAACAAAAATAATGCTTTCATGGAGTGTATTGATGTAATTAATTAAATATATATGTTATTATGTTGTAATAGTGGTTTTAAGATTTATATAATTTTAATTGGGTGACACGTTCTACACTTCATTGAAGGGTTGTATTGTAAATTGTTTTACAAATGGAACAAAAAATTATTCTGTTCTATTCTAATCAAAATTTTTTTGTGTTTATTTTCATATGACTATTTAAGTAATTATTTGTTGCTGAAAAATTTTGAAATAAAGAGTAAATTAACCCCATAGGATTGGTATATTCTATACCATACAATCACCCTTCAGGCTATAAAACATGCAAAACACCTTTCATATGCAGTTCAAATTTTTCAAGTTTATTAGTATGCTATTGTCACCGTATAGTAACCATAAATACGCTTTCCCTGCCCATTATCTAAGTCTTTGAATATTCTTCATATCCCTAATGCGATTTTGCTTCATTTCAAGTAAGCTAATTAGAATTTCTAACATCGACACGCGACGTAACCATGCTGCATTAGATTGATATTACAAAATCGAAAATTCTCATGGGCTTTTGAACGTTTTTTTTCACATCATTACTTAATGATTCAGTATAACTAAATAGGTTTCAACCAGGTGTTGCAATTAAGAACCTTCTTTTATTAACAAAATATGAGTAACAACACGAAATGGTATAAATGCACTTGTTAGTAGGATTTTGGTCTTCACTTCACAGTATAAAATGTGGGACGAGGACGCTGCAAATGCTTGGTGCGTTTAGATTAATGTGCTGGTAATCCTTTACATAGTCAAAGAACGTTTTTTTAATACTTATAGAGTGAGACATCTAATTTTGATGAAGGCAAAATCAGCGGTAACACTTTAAATGGAAAGAGCAGCCTATTGGTTTTCTAGACAATTCCAGGCTAGTATAAGATTAAGCCAGGTCGAATCCAGAGGGAACAACTTAAGCGCAACATTATTACAACTAACAATACTCAAAACCAGAAATGAAATTTCGTGTTGGGTCAGTTAAAATTTTATATAGGAATTATTATAATTTACAATCTAACACCGTGTGACTTTTGACCTTTCCTCTGCCGTGTTAGTAATCATCAGCCATTCACTTTGCTTTCTACTAAAGAAATAACCATCAGCAAGATTCGCAATTGAAGAGTCCGAACATTTTATTCAAATCGGCTCTGCAGCTTAATTACATTTGCTGTATGAAATTAATTCAAGCGTTACAGGCCATTTTACACCAAAAATGCATTACAAAAGGTTAAAGGAATATTTTGCCGTTTTTAAACAGAATATAAGGTTTCATAAAATATCGCCACAAGAGAAATTAAATTTTAGCAGATTATAGCGAATATTCCCATAAGAGGAGCGCAATTATCGGTGAATTACGCAGGTAATTTTTTTAAATTATCGGTAGTGAAAGGCCACATGGATAATTCACTGCTGCAGGTGTCATGTTAGGATAATACTAACAAGATGTATCCACCATTGTTCTTATTGAGGGATGAGTCTTATAAATTGCATTCTGTCTGAGTAGGATATAATATATTTTTCCTAAGAATGATTTTCTATCTTCTGTTTTGTAATATTTGAAAAGATTTCAAGAAATTATTATACAAACTGCCCCCGCCAACACTCCACAGCGCAGAATTGATTCAGTAATATATAAACTTTATATGCGAGATCTTTAATTTCTTGTACACGTAGGTTACATGTAAGTCCCATTTAAAATTTTCGTCTATGACAATATTTAGATATTATATACAGGGGAACGTAAGAATGGTACAATATCCGCTCAAGCAAGGCAACAAGCCCATCATTGAATGGGAAAGGCCCACAAGCTGTAAACTAGAGGACAACGAGGAGCTTAAGTATTTCTTCGAAATGCCATCAGACGAAACAACCCTCTCCTATGGATTTGATACACCCTTCTCAGTAGCAATTGTAGGCAGAGAAGAATGGGAGGGGGGCCTCCTATAAAAGCAGACCAAGCATAGTATACTGATGGCTCTAAATACCAGTAAAGGGATGGGAATCGGGGTCCACGGACCAAGGTCCAATATCTCCATATACATAGGCAGTCAAGCCACAGTGTTCCAAACAGAGGTCGCTGCAATTCCACACTGCGCCATGGAGATAGAGAAACTAAACATTAGAAAAAGGAGGGTAGTCATATACTCCGACAATCAGGCCGTCTAAAAACCAGTTAATGCACACAAGGTCAGATCTAGACTATCGTCAGACTACATAAGTGCCCTTGAAGAGGTCGGTCGTAACAATAAGCTCACCATTGCGTTGGTTCCGGAACATGAAGGCCATCAAGGCAAAGAAGATGCCGACAAACTTGTAAAGTTACGTTGGGACCTGAGCCCTACTGCGAGATAGCAGGAAGAGTCTTCAAAACAGCAGTTAAAAGCTGGATAGATAAACAATCTCTAAACTGGTGATTACAAACACCGGGGGAACTACAGGCCAAATAGTTCATACAACACGGCTCCCCAAATTTCAGGGTAAATCTACTTAAGAGGAGTCGCAAGACGATAAGAATATTAGTGGGTCAGCTGACAGGGCACTGTAGAATGAACAGACACATGGAAAAGATCGGCCTGGCAGATAATAGCCTCTGCAGGTTCTATCAGAAGGAGGAGGAAACTCCAAAATACGTGTGATGCGAGTGAGCCTCTCTGCAGGATCAGGTATGCAAGGCTGGGAGAGACCAAACCCGGACCTGCAAGGTACGTGGGGGAGCCGGTACTCAATTTGTGGAGTCTGATTAGGAAGACCGGACTGGATGAGGTCCTCTAAGCATGGTTCGGAGTGCTACAATAAACGTGCATAGGTTGCAGTGGCAGAGGCGGGTACCAGCGCCAACTCCCTTCAATTATTCATGAACTTTATCCGTTACATTAATTAAATATTAAATGTCGGTCTTTTTGCGTCAGTTTTTGTAAATGCAATATAATCAGTTTTCTTTAAGATTTAATAACGGCTTGGGTTCATCAAGCCATCTCTTCACCAACTCGACAATACCACTTTGGGTGTTGCTCCTAACTTCCTGTTATGAGGAGTGATTAACACATTTACAGTATCATCCGCATATGACACAATTTTCCTATTTAATTTAAATCTGTTAGTGCTTTTATATATACATTAAAAAGTAGTGGTCCCAAGACGGTACCTTAATGTGGGATCGAGATCAATCAAACTATCTTGTATTTTCAGCTGTCGTTTTCTGTTCGATAGGTAGTTCTCAAAGACCCTTAACACGACGCCGACGCCTCTGATTCCACTCCGGTCAAGAACAGAAAGGAGCTTGTCATCTGGCAAAAGCCCTTGCTAAATACAGAAAAAGTTCTTATTGTTATCCAAGTATGAGTCAGCACATTTGCAGAATATAGTCATAGTTCACTGTGAGGAATTTTTGGCAGTATTATTTATGTTGACTTTAGCCAGTCTAATGGCATCTTGTTATTAGGCCAAACTTTTCCCTCATTCTTTACTATTAATTTAAATATCTGTCGCGGCTGAGACGTTTCATTCAGTTATTCAGAGTTGCTTATCATTGTTTGTACCCAGAAAGCGTATCAAAACCTCCCCTTTTCGTTCAGTCTTGTTTTGAAACATCTCATATTTGTAAAATAAATGTATCATAAGCATTATGTGTTGACCATGAATATCAACTCTTTTCTGGTTGTGGTGCACTGAATATGATAGGTGCTAGTCACTTCACATGTAGGAAGTGGAGGACTCACTTTTGCTTGATACAAAAGTACTTCTCGAAATATATAAGAGATAACCGCAATTCTAATGGCTATCCGGATTCTATTGTCTGAAGACACTGGGCAGGAGATTGTTGACCTGTTTGGGAAGTTTTTTTTTCAAGTGTCTATGATGACTCAATCTGCACAATCCCTGATTACCGGTTTCCGAACCAGTTTGACGTTTCTGTCAGTGAATTCTCCTCCTCGGAATTGTTTGCAAAGATTTCAGAGCTTCCAGATAATTCTCACGCGGTTTTGATTCTATTCCTGAAGCAATGTGTCTTTACCCTAAGTAAACCATTGCAAACATTATTTAACTTATCTCTGAGAACGCAAACCTTTCCCGATATTTGGAATTATAGCTTCATTACCCCAATATTTAAGTCCGGGAATTTCACTGATATTAGTAACTATCGTGAAGTTCGTAAACAGAACACAGTGGCAAAGCTGTTTGATAACATGGTTTATGATCAACTTGCTTGGAGGTGGGAGATCAACCACTGATAATTTGATCTGATATGATACCTAAGTTAGATCTGAATGAGGCCTTTGAGAGGAAACTTCAGATTGACTCCGTCTATACTGCCTCCTCGAAGGCTTTCGACAGGGTGAATTTTGAGCTGCCATTAGCAAAGCTGCGGGCTATGGGGTCTGATCCATCACTCATTGTATGGTTGAAGTTTTTTTGAGAGTAGGTTGCAGAGAGTTAAAATTAAAAACTGTTTCCTCTCCAATTAGGGTGGTGTCGGAGTGCCTCAGGGCTCACACTGTGCCCTTTTACTGTTCAATCTCTTTGTCAACGATATAGCAAGTATGATCCAACATTCAGCGGTCAGTATGTTTGCAGATGATCTCAAGATGTAGAGGACGATTAAGCAGTGAGGCTCCAGTGATTTGGGTGCTCTTTGGGATTAGTCACCGACCAATAACCTTACGTTGAACGTCAAGAAGTGTTGTTATATAAGCTTTTTCAGAGGCTATAAAAAGTTCAATTCGGAATATAAAATCAATAACGAGAATCTTAGATATGTGGGGGTTGTCAGCGACCTTGGAGTATGTTTTGATGAAAAGCTATGTTTTGCAGAGCATGTGTCTAAGATTTGCTTGAGAGGTTTGAACATTCTGGGGTTTGTGATGAAAAACTGTAGTGAACTTGCTGCGAACACAGCTAAGATTTTTATCTCTAATTATCGTCTAATTTGAAGACCCTTGAGAGGAGGCGCCTGAAGTTTGATTTGTGTTTTGTCTATAAGTTGCTTAATGGACTAATGGATTGTCCGCATCTCCTCTCCAAGGTGAGTCTGAATGTTCCAAATCGTCATTTGCGTAACTTCGATGTTTTATCCGTTCCTTTTCACGCAACTAATTATGGTCGCCACGCTCCTGTTGACAGAACGCTTCGATTCCTTAATAAACTAGATGTAGACGTTTTTGGTGGCACCTTATCTGGCAGAGAAACGTATAAAATGGCAGTAGGCATTGTGCATCCCCCTGGAATATTAAAATAACGCTTAGTATAAAAGTACATTTCAAATTATTCAGTGAAACAAGAAATGTAAATCAGAATAAGGAAGTGTAAATCAGAATAGTCAACTGTTTTTTTACTTATTTTTAACTGCGAAATTCGCTGTCAAAGTTTCTCGATTATAAAGTGGGTCAGAGGTGGTCCCTACTAGGTGAATTAAGCATAGGTACCTGAAAATTACATTGACTATTTTCTTACAACACCACAACTATAATTGAAAGATCTTTCAGTACCCTCCGACGTGTAAAAACCTGGTTGAGATTAACTATGTCTGAAGAAAGACTCTCTGGTCTCTGTATGCTTAGCATTCACAGATAATTTGAGAATAATAATAAAGACAGGGTTATTGAAAACACAATAAATCGGTTTTCACAAAAGAGAAGAAATCTGCTATTACTTTCCGCCGATTAGGAAAATATAGGTACAACGTACCTACATCCATAGTCCATAGGATATTTTTTAGGGTAGATACATTTCCAATCAAAAATTGTATGTCAAAGTTACGCTACAGTACAGTTAAGTTTAAGTTAAAGTCAAGCAAACCAAAACCGTATATATGTATTTTTGACAATAAAAATATTTAAGTTTCAATCTATGTTTACTTTGCTCCAGAGGCGCCTCTGTGATAAGCGTCTGGGTGCACCGGAATGGATTCCAACGTTTATTGGAATATTGCGATATTCCGCGCAGGGGCATGCGTAATGCGTGTAAAGCTTTTGGCACGCAAGGCTTCTAAGGTTTGGTCACTAATCGCTTCCAGAACCTGGTGGTCTAGTGGTGTAGATGGCTGCGCTTGTGAATCTTGTGATATGACGGCGCAAGTTCTATTCCCGTCAGTGCCAACAGATGTTTTTATTTTTTTTAAGGTTATGTTTATTCCTTTTTTAAATTTGAGTTAATTTGTGTTAGAATTGGGTGAGTTTTGGTTAGTTGTGTTTGATTGTAATAATGTGGAACACTGTTTCATGCGTGGACAGATGTTTTTTTTTTTTTTAGTTATGTTTATTCCTTTAAATTTGAGTTAATTTGGGTTAGAATTAGGTTAGTTTTGGTAAGTTTTGTTTGATTGTAATAATGTGGAACACTGTTTCATGCGTGAAGCGAAATAATAGTCAACGTTTCATAGGAATCATAAAATCATATGATATAAATGCGTGAAGTGCCGGAATATCCCAATATGGCAATGGAGGTTGAAATTCATTCCGGTGTACCCAGACTCTTGTCATCTGTGAGGGGGAACTATAGCCCCCCCGCCCCATAGGCTCTCAAAAGTTTCTGCAATATTCGTATACAAATAATACAATTTTTAAATTCAATTAAACCTAACCTAAGAAAAAGAAGAAGAGTTTTAACGATTGCAGATTCGATTGTTATATTATATCATCAAGAGCGAGGTCCAATTCCAGATTACAATTGTTGCCTGTTGTCCAGCCCTACTTTTTTACGTTTAATTGACTTGGGAAATGTGTCAATAATGCTTGGTAAAATCCGCTTCGTCCGCTCGTGGAAGGCGTGCCCCTGCGTCGAGCTTTTCTCTCACATCGACTTGCCCCACTTACCTAAACAACATGGGCAACAACGCATATTTCTCCACCTAATTTAAAACAACTTTATTCCTCTTTCCGGCACTCAATTCTATGCTCAGTTATATTTAATATAACTAAATAAGCGTAGTCCAAATTACTTTGCGTTTTAAATATAATAAAACAATATTTGAGAATTGCGTATTTAAGGGAACATATCTTACTTAATTAGTGGATGGCTCAAATTTAGTCACGTATTTTCTGATATGACATAGGATTTAAAGTTTGCCAGACAATCCGTTTTGGCACAGTGAAAAGAAAATTTCATTGGTATTACCACTTAACCGCTGTGATTTTTATTTGTATCAATTTTCCTAGAGAATTAGATTTTATTTGAGAGCATGATAATTAAAAACTAGTCAGTCAAGAAAGTAGGGATTAGTAAAAGAAAATTCAAATAGTATTAATACATATCCGCAGTGATTTACTCTGTATCATACACTTCCTGAAGCTTAATTCATTCGTGACTTATGGTAAAACAAATTCTACAGTTTCTACTAAATAAAATACAGAATGACGCTAGCATTGAATGGTTTTAACGGGATAATCATAATAAAATGTTCGAGTAACATTTCCTGCTAAATAAAAATTACAGTGACGCTAGCACCGAAAGGTTTAGTTCATTAAATTCTCGAGTACATACAACAAGACAATGTTACCAAATGTACAGGCATCCTAAGCATTACGATCTTAAAATTAAACTTACTGTCTAAGACTTAGCATTACACCGGAACCTGCTTCTGTAGCCTTAATCGCTTCTGTTGACCACCTGCTTCTTTGTTGAGTGACAAATTTCAAACAGCGTTTATTTACGTTATTTTTCGAGCCGACGACATGAATTGAATTTGCTTAATTACTTAGTTACTTCCACGAGTCTAGAACTGCGACACTATTTTCGGTTTGGTCAATACTGTGACCATAATAACAGACTTGAAAAATTAAAGTTATTTTAAACTTTTCCCAAGTCCCTTTCGCACATTACGACGAGCTACAAGCGAAGATTCAGTTAAGACTTTAAAAATTTCCCGAGTCCTATTTGGGCATTACGACGTACTACAAGTGAAGTTTCTGTTCAGACTAACTTTTGCCCCGATAATTTCTCGCTTTTATAGCAGCTTTTCGACTTGTTTGTTCCCAGAAAAATCTGAAATCTGCACACCTGCGGCTATAAAAACACGTGCAGTGTGGTATGACGCAAAACGCTCCAATTTTCGCCGAAAACAACTATTCGAGTTTTAACTTGTTTTGTAAATTCCAATCCCGCCGAGTGTTCAAAATTTTACATTCCAAACTTAATTTCGTCATTGAAATTAGCTGACACATGGTTTTTAAATTCCAATCGGTAATTAAAATTTTGGGGTCACGACTTTTCGTTTTTTGTTTCAATTGGCTATGTTCTGAAAATTTTTCTTATTAGAAACGCCCCCTGGCAAATGGTTTTCATTTTAGTACAAAGTTTGGGGGACCCTGGTTTTTCAGGCTTGCATCTTGTATTTGCTATTTCTTGAAGTTAGTTTTCTCTAGTTGCGTGATGCAGTTGAATAAAAATCTAAAGTATAAGTCACCGCGTCTTAAAATCGGATCCTAAATCGTGTGAAGTTAAACACCATGCCGTTTATTGAAATATATTCCAATGGCAAGTGATTTTATTTTATTCAAGCTGTGTTAGGTGCTTTTGTCGTACACTTTTATTTGGCAAAATGATTAATCCTTTTTCGCGATTCAGGCATTTTTCGTGAAAGTTAGACTTCAATTTGTTTTTAAATTTTGTTTAATAAAATAATTTTTATTATTTTAATTGATCGTTCTCTCCCTTGATTTAATTCGAGACTTAGTTTAATATTGGAACAACTAAAATAATTTTTAAAGCAATTGTCGAATCAAATTTAACTAGATCAGCCCTTGGTTAGCATCACAATGGGTAAAAAACATTTATTGATTTTGACCATATCAACACATCACAACTCCGGATTACAGTATCTTCGCGTTACCAAGAAAAAACCAGGATAAGTTTATTACAAAAACTTCTAGTAATTTCACCCCTTGGGAATCTCTTAGTGTGATGAAGCCACAAACCATAGAAAGCAAATCCTGCAAGTAGAACTTCAATGCAAGTTCGGCTGAATCAAGCCAAGAAAAGACAACGAAGCTGGAATTTTTATCTCGAGAACACCATGATTCCTTCACCTTTCAGTTTGAGCTTATTTTTTATTTCCTCCTAAGTTATATGATTCCACCGATTTTTGTGATTTTACAACAAATTCTCGACGAACACATTTCTTTATTTTTTCGCCAATTATAGATCGAATGCGAATAAACACAATCGCGTTGGAACACACTTACACCTAGACAAGGGTTGAAATAAAACTAGCCGTATATACGTATAGTAGCAAAAAATGTCAATTGCAACACTTTAATACTTAGTCTCTTCGCTCCATATTCATACAAAACACAATACTAAAATTTTTGATCTAAAAATACCTTTTACACAAACGAATTATTAATGGAAATATCTTCTTTTACCAAACGGTAGTAACTAAACGAAAATAATCTAGTATACTGAGTGGCGCAAAAAAGTTTCTGATCAACTTCTAAAGTGTCTTTTTCTTGAATTATATTTTCAAAAATATATTGCAATTTTTCAGTCTCCAAATTAAATGATTCGAACGTGAAAAAGAAATTGTAGTCGTCGTCATCGAGACCTTTGTAGAGTGTGTAAACGGTCTTGTTACATAACACTGACTGGATTTCTTCGTAGTCAACGTCTTTCATTTCTCTTTCCTTTACTTTAATCAACTTTTCTCCTTCTAACTTAAATCTGATTAAATATCTACCTAAAAAAAATAAGAAAATAAGTTATGATATTGAGCGAATAACAGTCTACTATTTTCGGCTTTAACTGAATGTAAGTGATACTTTTAACCAAAATCGGAAAAAGTTGAGTGTATAGGCGTATCGCACAGCAGCGTTTGATTAGTTTCTCTACATGCTTGTTCAATGAAGATCGCTGGAACTTTTTGATAGTGAAACCACAACCTGATAATTTCAAGATTTATAGACATTTCTGCTCGAATTCGAAAACGATCACCGTTTTCTATAGAAACGGGCAGTTTTCGAAATATGAATTTTTCTAAAAAAATTAGTACGGTTTTTTACAATTTTTAGCTCAACGTTGGGCGCCTATAGAAAACGTGAAATACGCTATAAAAACCTAATACTATCAAGATCTATAGAGTCAGTGTAACGGTTTTAATACTGCGATGAGGAGGGCAACGGGAAACCACCTCATTACCCTCCCCAGGAAAAATCATTAGCATGACTGGAAAATTAAAAGCACAGGCCCTCAGTCCCCGGCAGGTCTTAAGTGATCAGAGAGTGATAAAATCCACAACGCCATCAGAGAGATGAAAAGAATAAACATCGAAATTTTGGGGATCATCGAAATGAGATGGCATATTGTGGATTGGGTGTTGCGAATGAACATGGCGATCGATTGTTCCAATTTTGTCAACGGCCATACGCTAGAAAGCATAGAGAAACCAAATAGACTTTAAATTGATAAATAAACGATACAGAAATTGCATTAAATCGGTAAAAACTTGGCGCAGACATACATTCTGATCACAATCTGCTTGTAGCAAATATTCAGTTAACTCTAAAAAAGTGTACAGTAAAAGGAAACTGCCCTAAACCAGATCTGACAGGCCTGAGCTGTAACGGAATATTAGCTTATTCCGCTCCACTAAATTCAGTTCAATTACGAATGATTTTCGATGTTTGGGATTTGAGTCGCCAGTGATATCTATTCGCGAATGGGTATATTTCGTGCAAGGAATTATTTAAGAAGCACAAGTACGCTGTTTTATACCTACAATTTGTGGATTTGTTTCACTGTAGAATACTATATTTAGTAGTGACATCTATTCGCGAATAGGCTTATCTCGTGTGGTTGGTAATTGGGGAGCACAGTACGCTATTTAATACCTACAATTTATGAATGTAATTTACTATAGATTATATTTAGTATATATTGGGTATTTTTTTGGTTTGACGCCGCGTGACCTATAGTGGTAGTCACATGATATAAATTATCCAATTAAAACATCGAAAAGCATAATTTGTTGAACGTCTTAAAATTTTGAGAGCGAGGTCGTTTATCTTTGTGGCGACGCTTGACGGGTAAGTGCTAATTTTAATCTTGAAATATTTAATTCATCTGGCAATATATTTCATTAATTCTTTCATTTTCAAATACATAATTAATAATTGTTTCTGATTCGCTTAATCGTATTTGACTAAAGCAAGGATTTAGCATTTTTATATTACACTTTCAATTAACTTACATCTTCAATAATCTTATTTTTTGTCGTGACCGTTGGGTTAGGATACCGATTTATTGGTGAATAATTTCGTCTCTCATTAGTCAAATTCATGTGATTTGAAAGAGGTTTAGTCCAAATTTACAGAGAACGTAATTATTTCATCGTTTAGCGGTCACGCACATTATTTTACGTTTTTCCATTCAAATTAAACAGTATTATTTGGAGAATTCTCGGAGTAAATTCTATATATTCCTGCAAAGGTAGTAAATTGAATTTTCAGTAGAATTTCTCCGAATTTTCCCTCATAGTATTGCCGGGTTTAATATTTTTTCTTTTCAGGCTTATTTAATTAATTTTTCAGTTTATTTGTTACATCAAGCATATAATTATTAGCACTTGCCCCGTCTCGTCTCAACACTGATGTACCGACATTAATTTGCATTTATAAGAGGGTTAATCTCACATGTGTAAATTTATCTGTTTTTTTATCTTTTATCTAAATTTCTATCTCGATGCGAGATAGTGATTATCTTATAGTTATCTTCAATTAATTGAGGCGTAATTACGCTCAATAATCGTTTATGTGCCAAGGGCCTAAATAAAAAGTAATAGAAATTACTTATTTTGAGTTATAAAACTCGTTATTAGAGGTTGTACGTCTATTTTTCTATTTATCGTTAAATTCAAGATATCTGTTATTTAGATTCACCGAGAGTCACTAATTGGAACGTAATTCCATCATTTTCTTTTGAATTTTAAATTTCAGTCATTATTTCTATTGAATTTCATATTTTAAAGTAAAGAAAAGGATATCTTGAGTAACAGTAGTTATTTATAGTTTTTGCCCAACTTAAAATTGTAATTTAAACTTATGATTATATCTGTTTTAACCAGTAAATTTTCAATTTAGTTGATTACTCCCTCACATGTGTAACAGGTAACAGTGTCACTGATGTTCACATGATACTTCCCTGAATATTATTTAATTAGCGATATACATTGGTCTAAGATTAGGTTATTTTCTCTTGCATGTATTCAACATTAGCGGGAAGAAAACATCGTGCTTGGCAAGTAGCAGGTGTTCGTCCACTTACTGTGTGCTCTGAGGGATTCGATACGATAAGAACCAAGTGAGTCCTCGATAAGACCAAGAAATATTAACTTGGGAACAGGCAGAAGCGGTTCCAGTAGAGGTCCCAATATGATCACATGGTTACAGAATAGTTGGACAAGCTAAGTATTAGCCAATCAGAAGATACATTTATTGTAAAGACCAGTGATATCGCCTCATTCATTAATTTTTCTAAATCTTTTACATTAATTTTAATTCTCTTGCTAGTCAATTTATCCATAAACTTTATTTCAAATAATTTCATCAATTATATTTGTAATTTAATTATATTGATAATCTCCATTTCACATGTTTGTAATTTAATTATTGTAAAATTAATATATTGTTGTTTCAATTCCTTTCTTTAATTTATAGCAAGATTGAGGTCTGTGAGACACGAATTATAAGGGCAAATTTCTGATATTCTTATCTTAATAGTTATTGATATTTAAGTATTCATATTAAGTTCGCATTGTCTCTAGGAACTCTGGCGCCCAAAAAAAATTTTAGCTAATAAAAGAGACAACCCACCCCCTAAGGAAAATAAAAACGAGTCTCATACATTTAATCAACTAATTATCATTACAAATTGACGCCCAACTGTTCAATTTCATCACAAAGTGGCGCCCAACGACATACATAATTAATTAATTAATATTTAGCTAGCTTTCATCACAGAGCAACCCAGAAACGCTAGCTGAGGTCAGAAACCAACTAAATTGTGGACTAAGCAAGGTAAGCATTGTGGAGAATTCCCAAGCGGAGACTGTTTGGACTAACACCAAGGAAGCTTTCACAAACGCAAGCTTGAAATTATCTTCAAATATATAGTTTGGATGACTGATGAAATCCTTTATTTAATGGAGGAAAGGCGCTTGAAAAAAGGTCATCCAGAATATAACCAGATGAATCGTGTAATAAGGAACAAAATTAGAATAGCCAAAGAAAATTGGCTTAACGAGCAACGTCGCGAAATCGAAGTTCTGGAGGCTAAATATGACACTTTTAATATGCATTAAGGAAGCTGCTGATGTATACAAACCTCGACAAACTGGCATTCTCTTGGAAAGTGAAGATAAAATAATTCTTGACGTTGACCACAAAGTAGAACAGTGGTGTAGCTATAGCAAAAACCTTTTTCAAGATGAAACATCGGACACTCCCGAACAATATACATGCGAAGGGCTTGATATAACTAAGGAAGAAGTCCAACATGCAGTGTCGTTATCAAAAAATAGAAAAGCTGCAGGTCCAGAGGAAATCTACTCGGAAGTCATTAAAATCTTAAAGAATTAGGAGTCACTGAACGTGATAGTGAAGCTTTTCAATATGGTCTACCGATCGGGCGTCATTCCTTCCGACTGGCTTCAATCAACATTTGTTACGCATTCAAAAAAGAACTCGGCAAAAAGCTGTGGCGATTACCGGCTTGTCAGCTTGATGTAAGATTTTCCTAAAGATCATCCATAACAAAATATATGCAAAATGCGAGTCCTTTATGGGCGAATCTCAGTTCGGTTTTCCTAACGGGTTCGGCACGAGAGAGGCCCAATTTGGTATCTAGGTGTTGGTTCAGAGGTGCTGGGATGTCTCTGTTCCTGTTTATGCCTATTTCATAGACCACGAGACGGCTTTTGACAGGGGGCGACATGAAAAGCTTATGAAAATCCTTAAAGACGTGGGCCTGGATGATAGAGACCTCAAAATAAACGCAAATTTCTACTGGTGCCAAACTGCACAAATTAAGGTAGATCAAAGATCAAAGGGGTGTCCGACAGGGTCCTTTGATCTTCGTCTTATTTGCGTTTTAGGTATGTGATCTTGTAGCTTGGTGTTGAGTATTCTACGTTCCATCGCACGCTAAGTTACCTGGAGTTTGTGGATTATGCTGTTGTTGAAAGCCCACATTTCGGTTCCATATGTTAGGACTGGCAATATATACTGGTCGAAAGTTTTTCCCTTTAAGGTGTTTGGTATGTTAGATTTAAAAACTGTTTGTAGTCGTCCAGATGCTGCCCATGCTAAGGACAATCGTCTGTTTAAATCTGCCTTTAGGTTATGTTTGGATAGTTCGATTTTTTGTCCTTAGTATATATACGACTCAACCTTCTTCTTATTGTCCAAAGCAATTTCCTCATAACTATCTAGCAAGTCATTTGTGAGGTATTTCGTTTTTGTTATATTCATTCGTAGTCCGATTTATTTTGACTTTGTATTTAGGTCTAAGATAGCATTTGTTGTAATTCTTCTCTGCCATTTGCTATTAACTAAATGAAAAACTTTTGTATTCCATGCATAATAATTTATACATGGAATACAAAAGTTTTTCATTTAGTACATTTCGTACATGCACACAGCCTTCACTCTTCATTTATTTGCTATTAAGGCAACATCGTCTGCGAATCTCAAGTGATTGAGTATTTCGCCGTCTATTGTCACCCCTTTATCTTCCCACTCCAATGCTCGAAACATGTCTTCGAGGGCCAAAGTGAAATGCTTGGGTGAGATAGAATCTCCCTGTCTAACTCCTCTTTGTATTTTTATTTTTTCCGTTTTTCTTTCTGTTGTTATTTGCGATGTTGCGTCATCGTATATATACTGAATGAATTTCGTGTATCGATCATCAACTCTGTTGTTGCTTAAAGCGTTGAGGATTGCCCATATCTCTACAGAATCAAATGCCTGCTCGTAGTCTACCATTGCGATCCAGATTGTTATTTTGTATTCGTTGATTAGTGTTCTTATTGCTTGTATATGGTCTATGGTGCTATAACCCTTTCTAAATCCTGCCTGTTCCCGTGGCTGATAGCCGTCCAGTTTGTTTGTTAGCCATAATGTGATTATCTTCATAAACAGCTTATAAAGGAGTGACAGCAGGCTGATGGGTCTATAGTTTTCTAATTTATATTTATTTCCTTTTTTGAATATTAGTATTATGAGAGCATTTAACCACGTTGTCGGTACTTCACTTATTTCTATGCATTTATTAAAAATTATTTCTAGCAGTTTTATTATGGGTTGTTCTCCATACTTTATCATTTCCAATACTATCCCATCTTCCCTTGGGGCTCTCCTATTTCGCATGTTATTCATTGCATTTCTTATTTCTTCCTCTGTTATTTCAGGTATATCTTTACATCCAACATTTTTTTATCACTTTTCGGTATTTTTCTTCTTTTTCCTGGTGGTGGGTTTGCTTTTGACTCATATAGCGTTTGGTAATAATTTTCCATCATTATGGTTATGTTCTGGATTTCTGTGATTTCTTCGTTCTGGTCATTAATTAGTTTTGTTATTTGATTTCTTCCTATTTTCCTTTTCCAATCTCGCAGGTTTTTCTTCTCTTGTAACGTTTCATTTAACTTTGTTATTTTGTACTTTCCTATATCTTCTCTGGATTTTTTCTTAATTGTTGTGCTGATTTCAGTTATAAGCTGTTGTCTCTTTTTTTATTAGGTCTTGTGTTCCTTTGCTGAGTTTTTGGACTTTATCTTTATTATTCTGGGTTGATTTCTGCACTACTGATAGTATGGTGTTTGTTAGATTTGTGTTTAGAGTTTCTAGATTTGACTCTTTATCTATTCGTTCAATGCTTGTTGTCAGTTTTCGTTCGTATTCCGTCTTTTTCTGTTTACGTCTCTGCAACACGTTTTTTTTTAAAGATTGAACCCCAAAAATTTTTTTCCAATTAATTAAAAAAATTGAACCTAGCCCCGGAGAGTCGCGTTACAAAGCCCGGCCCCTGTCGTGGGGTCGTTTGAGCGCCACCCGTTCTAGCCAGCTAAACGGAAAAAGCTCGGCAGGTGTTGTACCGAGTGGCTAGATTCGCTCATAAAATTAACCGGTTCTTAATTTCGAACTATCAAAAAAAAAAAAAGTTAGAATATCAGAAAAAAAATAAGAATAATTAGGGCACTATAATCATGCAACTTAACCTATCAAGAAAACAACAATCTAAAAATTTAATGACACTATATTTGCTACTAAATTCCTTTTTTTTGCAAACACAGCAACAATCTATCCGGAGAAAATGGTTATATTAAAAAAAAGGTGGTTGAGTAGACAAAAGAATGTTAAATGACTGAAAGTAATTAATAAAATAAACTGAGTACAATATGAAGATTGTACGTACAGAGACCAATTCAGTTGGAAAACCTCAGTTCTATATGCCTTATCACTAAATGCACTAAACTACTTATCAAAGTGATCACTTGGCGCAGACTAAGCTTCTTATAACTAGGTATGCGTGCGCTAATAGCTGCACTGATGGTGATAATACGCCGCAATGAGCGGACACAATGATTAGATCAAAAAAAAAACTTGAGAAGTTAATAAAAGCACCAGATCAGATTAAAAATATGGTTGGCTTGATTCATATGATAAAAAGATAAAATTCAGAGCAGTTATATCTGCCGACTAATTAATGAAATGAAAAATTAATGAAAAGAATGAAGTTATCCAGCCCGCACTTATCTTTTAAAATGAGAAAACAAATCAAAGCAATTTGATTAACTGATCCGATAAACCAGTGAATAAATGTAAATTAAATTAATTAAAATCAATGAGCTACCTCAATTCAATGTGTGATTTATATCAATAAAAGTAAGCGAAGATTAAACATAAGACACAATGAAACATAAAACATATACCCAAATCCCGTCGTCGAACTCTGTCGATGGCCTCTAGTGCGGGAACCACAGCAGTTCTTTGACAGAAGTTCTGGCCCAGCAAAAGAAGTTCTGACCCAGCTTAAGAAGTTCTAGCCCAGCAGAAGAAATTGGTTCACCAGGTAAACTACTGGCCCAGCAGAAGGAATTGGTTGATCAAGTAAATTTCTGCCCAGTAGAAGAACTTGCAGTCCTCCAAATAAACTCTGGCCCAGCAGAAGGAATTGGTTGATCAAGTAAACTTCTGCCCAGTAGAAGAACCCTCAGATTCGGACTTGAGGGTATATTAGAGGAGATTCGACGGTCTCGGTCTTATGGGACGAACGTGGAAGCCGCTAGTACAGCTTGTAGAGCCCGAATAATCGGTCGTGTCAAAACACAAACAGAAACGCACGAAAAATCCCCTCAAAAGGGTTGTATTATTTCACAATACGCAAAACGTGCAGTTTCTCGCTATACTGGCAAACGTTCCCCAGGCGAACAAAACTAGAAAAGACCTCCTTCCGTCGTCCGTCAATTTGCCTTAAATTAAATACTGCGAAACAAGTAGTAATGGGCTGAAAACTTCACGAGTGATTCGATACAAGGAATAATTCTAAGAAAATAAACGCCTTAATTCTCGCTTATTATGGTGATAAATGACGGCGGAAGCCACGAGTAGTGAGCTAAAATTACATTCTTCCAGAAAGGCTAGGAAATGCTCTGACAGAAATAATAAACCTTCAAAAATCTAAACCGAGAATGAAAAACGCGCGATACCTAGCCCATTCCTATTATTTTGCAAAAACCTTACAAAAAACTGGTCCGCTGTACCGAACGAAAAATATATTTAAAGCAGAGGTCCAAAAACGATCTCCGGAACATCAACCTAGGGTTCTCAAAAGGTAATAGAATATTCAAACTGAAATTAAATTATGGTTCAATAAGTCAAATGCAACGTATTTGCAGGCTAACTGAATTCTTTAAAAATATAAATCGACAAATCAAGCCAAGTTAACTTAATAATAAGGTACATACATCGCTTATCAACTAAAATAAATAATCACAATCGATTCTAAAAGCTAATACGAATATATAGCTAATCTATACTTAAAATATAGGTAATTTTACATTGAGAAAAGAGGCAATTTCAAGCGACTTATTAAATTCAGAATTAATAAACCGATGAGTGCAAAATACAGCATAGGTTTTTCCCTAAATGCGGCATATAAATGAAATTTTAAAATTGGCAAAATCGAACTGTTACATCTCTATTTACCAAGTTCTTCCTACTATCAATGAGTTTTCTTCATTCGGCCTTGGTGTTTATTCTTATTCGTGTTCTTAGCATTCTATGATCACTACCTGCATTTATCGTGTTTAACACTGTTGTGTCTAATACTATGTTTCTTTTATTGCATAATATGTAATATATCTCAATCCTTGTTGTCCCGTTTGGACTTTGCCAGGTCCATCTTCTCTTTTTTTATTTTTTGAAGAATGTATTGGTTATATACAGATTGTTTTCTTTTGTATAATTTGCTAGCATTTCTCCTCTGTTGTTCCTTTCTCCTAATCCATACGGTCCTTTTCCAATTTCATTTTAACTTTCCTCTCTTTTCCCTATTTTCGCATTGAAATCGCCCATTATGATTATATACGTTGCTTTGTTTCCCACCATGGATCCGTTAATTTACTCAAACAAAATATTCGAAAGTGCCTTGGAAAGCTGCTCTGAAGGAATTTCCATTAATGGCATAAACATAAACAACCGTAGGTACGCTGGGGAGGGTCTTCAGATTCTACTTGACCAAGGGGCCACTAGTAGTGCAGAATTTGGATTAAATTTAAACATAAAAAAATCCAAATGGATGGTTATTAATAAGAACCAAGTTGGAGGAGATATTCTGTAGGTGCAGAGCCAGCAGATCGAGCGCGTTCAGTCATACAAATATCTTGGATGCCAGGTTAACGAGAACTGGGATAATATGGAGGAGGTTCGTGCCCGAATTGAATAAGCCAGAGCATCATTTGTACAAATTAAGTCCGTGTTGTGTTGCCGAAGTCTGTCGCTCTCCGTTCGCACTCGAGTACTACGTTGCTACGTCTTCAGTATTCTCTATTATGGAATTAGGCGTGGATTCTCACAGAAGCCATGTGTAAAAAGCTGGAAGCTTTCGAAATGTGGCCGTATCGACGGATGTTAAAAATTTCCTGGATGGACAGAGTGCGCAATGTAGATGTACTTGCAAGAATGTCAAAGGATCTCGAAGTTAAGCTCACATTTAAGGAACGAAAGTTGGAGTACTTTGAACACATTCTCAGAAACGAAATGTAATAATATAAATTAATAATAGAAGAGGACATGACACTTAAAGAAGAAGAAGATAGAGTCATGTCTGGTCTATTAAACAGTGAAAACCGTAGTTTCCTATCTTATTTGGTTATATTTTTCAATCGCGATTTCTTGAGGGTCTGCAATTTTGAATTTTTTTTCGCGAAATTTTTGTGAAAAACTGGAAATTCAGATCCGCTAGAGAAAAACTGATACTTTTTTCGTCATTTACGCTTACAGGTTAGTTAGCAAACACGTTTTCGTTGATTTTAAAATGATTTTATGGAAAAAATTTAGAGCGACGAATCGAGTTTGTAAATTTTCCGAAAAAATCACATTTTCTGATTCGATACTTATACTTTCGAACCGGCTGAATTCGAAAATGGTCATCGATTTCTATAGAAACGGTTAGTCTTCGAAATATGAATTTTTCTAAAAATATTAGTACGGTTTTTTACAATTTTTAGATCAACTTTGCGCACCTATAGAAAACATAAAATACACTATAAAAACCTAATAATCAAGATTTATAGTCATTTCTGGTCCTTGAATAACGAAAACCGCAGTTTACTTAGTTACCTTTAATATAAAAGTAGTTCCCTTCGGAAAATACTGCAAAGTCTCCCATGTCAAAGCAAATATCCTTCTCGATAATTATACTAATCATTCTCCAAGTCATCAACTTTTTGTTAAAAAAGTATGCGCGCCTTTGGTTCAAATAAACGACGAAAAGTTGGCCATAGAAAGAACAACATTTTAAGTATCTATCTTCATTAGGTAGTGGGGTAATAGGACTCCATATATCTAAAATATATACATCGGTTTGATAAATGAAGCAGCAATAACTAACCTAAAGTCACATGATGATATCAGCAATTATAAATACTTTGTATAGAGCGAAACAAAAATATCGGAGAAATAGAATAGGCGTTTGCATAATTTGGTTGAATAACAATGTGCTGGATGAGAATAAATTTTGGAAATTGTGTCCCTAAAATTTAAGCTTCTGTGAGGATGGATTGATAATGAAAATTTCATAAAACTATTTACATCAGTCATTTTTAAAATTGTTAAGAACGATTTAATGAACGAACAGTAAACGAAATAAATACTAAGATTTCAAAGTCTAATTTATTTTTCTTTTTTGAAACACTCTGTTATTCTTTTGTTAGTTGTTGTTTTATATATGAGGCATTTACGATAGTTTCATAGTTTTGTTTTCACAAGTCCAATCTGCGTCAACTATCTACAAAAATAAATAGAGATTCCTCTCACCAGCCTTAAAATCGTACCATTGCATATTTTCTTGAGTAACTCTATATTTGCCCCAACCTCCAATAATATATACACTGTCATCCACTATGATAGTTTCAAAATGGCGTCGTCCATGCGGTGTCCTAAAATTTAAAATTATTAGCGCTTTATATAATGTCAAGGCTCACAACCATCTGTATGTATTTGGGCTACCCTATACAACTAACTTTCCACATGAGTCATCGCCGAGAATATTTCTGATAGCTCTGTTATTTAGAATAATAGAGAAGATTGCTTCCGGAATATTCCCGATATATGTTTGACTTGATATAATTAGCGCGCAAAGGCATGTTGCAGTTAGTTGATCATTGAGCGTTGGATTGTAAAGATCTATTAGTTGTAAAGTGATAAGAGTAGTATAGTGTGTTTAATTGTATACAGTGTTATTTCAAAATAGTAAAAGTTGTGCTTTTGTCAGAACCCAAGAGACAAACGTAACAATAAATCAAATTCGAAAAAATTCGGTTCGCGAGAGAAGAATATATAAACATATTATTTTTAACTCACATATTTTTCCTCTCCCATCTTTCCTTAAACGTGTCGTACGTCCAAAAATTGCAGTTCCAATTTCCAAAACCGATAAGAAATTCACCTCCATATAGAAAAACAAACTCCTTATATGATAGTATCTTAAACCCTGCTAAATCTCGAACTTTATCGCCACCAATTAGAAAAAAATTCCTAAATTTGTTTGCAACAGTATCTGCAACAAAATAAAAGTAACGCTTAGGAAATCACAGTATTTATATCAAGCAAGAATCCTTGATGATGTAAGTGTGGTAGAAATCTTAAACTCTCTGGCTGACCTCTAAGAAACATAGCTTCGATGCTGGCACTCTAGAAAATAATGCGTTTGAGTACTGCAAGACTGCGAGCAAATAACAAAATAGCCGCCATCGCAAACATTTTTCCTATTTACCTGAGTAACCGTTGGAATTACGGAAAAAAGTTCTATACAAAAAATGTTGCTACATCAATTCTACACAGAAAAGGTTATTACACATTTTTATGTAGGACTACCCGTTTTCTCAAAAAGTTTCCTTTTATAGTTTCCAAAAATTTAAATTAATATGTCTCAGTATGAGGGTTTTGACAGTGCATATTGACATTATTTCTAGGGCCGCTGGATGACAATGGTTATAAGTAACACACTAATAAATTAACAAATACCCCCTCCCCCCTTGACAGTAGGTACAGATTTATATAGACACAGTGGAGACAAGCAATACTTTTCACTCCTACAAAGACATTTTTAATTACAATCATCGTCACTTTCAATGAGAATCTCACTTATCAATCAATCAATCAAAAGTGCTTTATTGTTCAAGAAACTAGTTTCCATTGACAAAGCGTGCTACAACTATACTTATATCTAATCAATCATACAGGTTAAAATTACAGAGCAGTACCAAATAAGCTCCTAATAAGTAAAAATTTAAAAAACAAAAATTTTAGTCTACATATACTTGAAAAACAATACAACAAACAAACAAAAAAATTAAAAAAAAAAATTGCTCAGTATACTATTAGAACTATTCACATGTATTTGGTCTTCTATTTCAGTCATTATCATAATAAAATACCCTAATTAATACCAATAAATATGTATAAATAACACGCAGCCAACATTAAAATATCACAACAATCTATTATCTGTGTAAAACCCGCTCATATCATAATATGCCTTACACAAAAGAAGTTCCTTTACGGATTTTCTAAAAAGTCTAATTGAATTATTAGCCCTAATATGAACTGGCAGGTGGTTAAACATTTTTTTGCCTTCATATATCAAAGACCTTTTGGTCAGTTCCTTAGTCGGTCGAGGAAGGGGGAGGGGAAGGTTCGAAGCCTGGTGAGTTTGGTGGCGGGCCTCGCTATCCCGGGTACTTGTAGCTGATTGATTTTTGTAGACCAAAGATTTTGTCTCCAGAATGAACAGAGAAGTAAGTGTGATA
This sequence comes from Pissodes strobi, assembly GCA_016904865.1. Lineage (NCBI taxonomy): Eukaryota > Metazoa > Arthropoda > Insecta > Coleoptera > Curculionidae > Pissodes > Pissodes strobi. The sequence continues at coordinate 103,898 of MU182335.1, forward strand.
ATCTTCAGTGACATAAAGTAAGGCTTACATGATTCTATCTGATTTAAGCCAGCGATGAAACGATTGGCCTTTTTTGCAGAACAAACAGTATATTCAGCAGATATTGGCTGCTTACACCCCAGAAAGGAATTCCATATCTGAGATGCGATTCAAATAATCCAAAGTACACCGTTCGAGCTGTAGCCTGTCCAAGTTCTTCCCTGATTGACCTTATAGCAAAGCACCCTGAAGACAGCCTTCTACTCAACAGCATAATGTGCTCCTCAAAACGAAGATCGCTATCAATGGACAGTCCCAAGAATGTTGTCACTCCCTCCTCCCTTAATGGATCACTTTCCAGTCGCAACCCCCGCATGTCGCACCTGAATCCCATCACGTTTGTCTTTCGGGCGTTGAATTTAAGACGGTTTGAGTCGCACCACTTTTTGATTACAAGAAGGTCCGCAGCTAAACTCTTTTTCAGCTGTTCGGGATTATCGTTATGCCACACGACAGAGGTATCGTCAGCGAAAAGCGTAAATTCTCCCGAAATATTAATTTGAACCAAATCAGAAATAGAAAGGGTCCCAAAACTGATCCCTGTGGAACGCCGCAGGTAACACTCAAAGATGACGACGTCTGGTCACATGTAACCACTGACTGACTGCGACCTCCAAGGTACGATCGGAACCAAGCAAGACTAGGGCCCTTAAATCCATATTTTTCAAGCTTCATGAGCAGTATCCGATGGTCGACGCAGTCAGACGCCTTGGAAAGGTCACAAAACACTGCAGCCACTGCCTGTCCCTGATTCATATAGGTATATACTCTCTCCAGAAAGCTGAAGATGGCATCGTGGGTTCCTTTTGAGCTCTGGAATCCAAATTGATCAGAAGAAAGTAGGGCACGTGACCTAAGGTAATTGCACATTTTTACCTTTACAGTATTTTCAATGGTCTTTGCCAGGGTGGATAAAAGGGAAATGGGGCGATGGTTTGATGGTTCTTCCAAGTCTCCACCCTTATGCAATGGTATAACTATCGCAGAACTCAAACAAGCAGGAAACACTCCTCCGGACCAGGAGTTATTTATTGCCCATGCTAAGGCCTCCAAAGCATTGTCTGGCAAACTCAAAAGCACTTCGGCCGAGATTCCATCCTCTCCGCAGGATTTCTTGTTCTTAATTCCCAGAAGAGCATCTCTAACTTCTGCAGCATGAGTGGGGAGGAAACCGAATGATTGTGTCACAGACACATTTGTCATGTAAGAGAGAGGGTCATCCGATTGAGGCAGTTTCTGAGTCAAGCTCTCAGCTATAGTTCAATAAAAGCTGTTTAGTGTGTTGGGATCAATGTAGACATTTTCGCTGTTGTGCACCGATTTAGCACGCAGTTCATTAATTATAGACCAGCTCTCCCTCTGCTTGTCATTAGCTCTTGTAAGTCTACTTTGATAGTAAAGCTCCTTAGCAGCCTTTATAAGTTTCTGATCTGTTACAGTATGCAACAATGTAATCATTGCAACAGAATTTCTTCATATAGTTGAGCGCACGCAGATTTGCTCCAGACAGTCTTAACTCTTGAGTAAGCCACACACATCTAACCAGTTCACACCAGGACCAAGTTGACTAAACTTATCAAAGGCAGATGTGCTAAAGATCCTACCCCGTTTACGCTCTGTTTGCCTCTCAGTCAAACCCGTGAATGTACAGCCAACCGCCTCGTGATTAGAGAGACCTGCACTCAAAACTGAACAGGACACATTACCAAAATTGGAACATATATAGTCAAGAATACTTGATGTATGTTTACTTATACGAGTCGATAATTCAACATGCATCTTTAGCCCGTAAGATACAAGTAAATTAGAGAGCATTATGGTATTTACAGAGTTTCTATCCCTAAAATCGTTGTTTGAGTAATTTACTCAAACAACGCTAAAATTAATGTTAAAATCACCAGAAAGTAATATGCTTGACCCAGATGAAATTCCAGATAAAGCAACGTCAAGCTTATCAAAAAATTATTTTACATGTGATGGAGGGGAACGATAAATACAAAGAATATACAAATTGTTTTTCTTACAAGAACAGGCTGAAATCTCAAATGAATTCAGTATATCATTAAACTCATCTACGATTACAAATCTGTATTTAGGACTTAATCTTCTAGTCAAAATCAGTGTGCCACCATGCAATGAATTCTCCTTACAAAAAACAGAGACCGGTGTATATTCCGCTACAGAGAAACACTCACCGGGTCTCAACCAATGTTCAGTAATCAAAACTACATCAGGAAAATTACAATGATCCAAAAATACATGTAAATTGTCACACTTACCTCTTAAGGACTGAATATTAAGAATTAACACCGATAACTTACTCCTACTGTCATTATTTTTGTTAAAAACCTCCTTAGTTGGAGGTGAAGCTATAAAAAATTACTCTCATTGTTAGAGTCGGAAGCAATGTCAGAAACAAGCAATTTCTGCCCCAGACTTACACCATTTTCAGGTTGTATATGAGATTCTATAGTTGAGAAATTTGAGGAAGAACTATATAAAGCATCAGTTTTAACAAATACCAGATTTGACTTTACTTTAACCTTACAACTTAACATGCCAACAATATGGGCACATATACCATTAACATCTAATTTGACACCGTGTTTTGAATTGATGTCCAAAAAACAAAACATACCCTGAACACATTTACTTATCTTGAAAACAAATTGACTTAGTTTACTATTAAATTTATAAATAAACGATTTGACTCTGCCCTGTTCCACAAATGGCACAGAAAATATGAACAAATTTGTATGAGTACATTTTTTAAATTTATAAATAAACGAATTGACTCTGCCCTGTTCCACAAATGGCACAGAAAATATGAACAAATTTGTATGAGTACATTTTTTAAAATTATTCAACAAATTCCTGAAAGAAGGCACTCTTGAGTTTTTAAAGTCGTTGGATCCACCCATTATAACTACATAATCCTGATAAGAGAAGTCATTTGTCAGCGCTTCAATGTCATCAAGAATAATGTTCATGCATGCCCCAGGCATAAAAATACTCACGATTTTATAGTTAGTGCTATTGGGGCCTAAACGATGCATCAGAGCAGAACGCATCTTGAAGGAATGTTCATCGCCAATAATCAGTATGCTAGACTGATCCGGTGCAGTTGACACTTTCCTCATTCGCTTGGGCTGCTCCCGAGGCCGCTCCCCGGACTCTGTTGGTCCACTGGCCCAAGTCCCAACCATAACAGAATCGCCAACAGCGTCTGCAGGGGCCAGATTTTCAGTTGGCTTAATGAGGTTGTTATGGGACCTAAACGCTTCAGTTTCTTCTTTAAGTTTGCGGATTTTTGATAAGTATAGTTCATTTTCGCACTCAAGCGTCCTGATAGAAGTTATCATACTCTTATTGATGATATTGAGTTCTGCAATATCATTCTCAAGAGTATTAATTTTTTTGGTATAAGGCGAAATTTCTTCTTGCAGAAATGATTTTTGATTCGAGATGGCACTAAGTTCATTCCTAAATTCCAGGTGCTCCTCCAGTTTTTTGTTCAAGAACTCGACCAATCTATTCTCTGTCTCATACACCTCATCCTCAAAGGCTTGTGTCATTTTCCTTTCCCTCTTGAGAGAAATCTCCCTCTCCTTTATATCCCGAATTAAGATTAGATACTTATATTCACAGCATTTCGATTATTTCACAATGTTCTCTCTCTGTAATTTCAGCTTTCTCTTCGGATTCTTGAATTTTTCGTTTAAGTTCAAGATTTTCATTTTCTAAAAGTTCAATATCTTTACTTGACTGTGTCTTCTGCAGATTATTAGAGACTGATGACTTTCTACATTCTTCAGAGCAAACTATTTTATGTTCTCCCAATTTGGTATAGTTTTTGAAATCACGCTCCAAACAACTGCGGTGAAAAATACTTAAACATGTAACACAGCATAGACTGTTGAAAGCCTTTGTGGCACAACACCTAAAGCTTTTTTTTTCATCCAATATATCGGTTGAATAATATACCAAATTTACTAGGACGGTCCAGCCCCACTAAGTTGTAAATAAATAACACATGAGAGAAAAACCATTCAAAACACACAAGAGATTCCCACAAAAAATCTGCAACAATGCCAGGCTTGGAATTCACAACAGATAAGCCGGCAAAAGTTTTTATATACATAGGCGTTTAAATTATATCAGTGTAAAATAAGGTGTATTTATGTTGATTTGGCACGTAATGTACATATATAACGTAAAATCATACTATAACACATTAAGAAGGGCATATATAACGTAAAAAGCACATATACAACTTAAAACCGTACTATAAACACTTAGAGCCCTACATCTTCTTCATCGCCTTGCCCGCACTCTCCCATATTGTCACATCGGTCGGGATTACCTTCGCACTGACACATTTCCGTACCCCAGAGTCCATTCGACTAACGTATGCATGGAGAAGAGCAACGCCTTTGAGAGCATGAGCAACTACAAAATTCCAAGATAAGCTCTGGTGCACAAGGTTTGGGTAAGGGTGGTGAGTTATTGGGATGCTGAATGAAGTTCATCATTCTATTCGAAACACTGAAGGTGAAGCCTTAGCAAAGCCGGATCCAATAGAGATCTTGTTGGAGATAGGTTTTTCATCTTGACAAGAATCATGAAATGAAAGTTTATTAGTATAAAATACATAAATCATGTTTATTTATACAGATCAGTAGAGAATAAAGTCGAGTATCACATACAATAATTAGACTATTTGGATTAAAACATAACTATTACATCAGATGTTTTATTATAAAATTACAAGAGCATATGGATTAGAAAAACATAATCCTAATATGCAAACATACATTATACACAACACAACAGCGCCCTTCAAGACAGACAGAAACCAATTCAACACTAACATCAAGACAACATCAGAGGTCAGAAAAGTCATGGTAGAATAAAATGCGTTCCCAGTTAAGTATTGTTTAATTTTTTGAGAAAATACTTTATTCTCTAATGACCTTATGTGCATTGGGAGAACATTAAAACATTTTATAGTGGTAATCGGTGCCCTTCCTGGTTCTAGCCAGCCTATGAAAGTCAGGGAGTAGATCTTCACGCTGCCTTGTTTGGTAGTTATGCAGGTCGGCATGACAAGAGAAGCGAGACCAGGCGCGGCTTCTCAATAAGGTCATTTGGTCAATGACCCACCTAATTTTAATTTAATTGTATTTTTTTATTATCAGCTGATTATTATCTAAAAAGTGCGGATGCATTTTCATGCGAAAACTCCCCAATTTGTTCAGTTGATGCTGGATGCACGACAGTATTTTAAATTCACCTTATGGCTTTTTACGGCAATTAGGGAACCGAAACTACTCCGTCTTAGTTTCGGTTCCCTGTAGATACGCGCTTTCTAGGGAGTTAAAAAGAGACACATAGTTGACGAAATTGTCGACGGCCGGCCAATGATAGCGCTCTTGGCGCTCGCAGGTCCGCATGCTGCTTGATCTTTATGAAAACACACTCGAACCGCTCGGAGGTATTCCTCCTTATATTGCAAGACATTTGGGTTACGGGTTAGACAAAGAAAAACTAATATTAATTGGCTGATATTGATATACGCATTGCGTTTGCAAAAACTTATATGAAATTTAGTTGCTACGTTGAAGTCATGAGTCAAGTAGAGATTTTATGTACTATTCCAATGAGAACAGTTGAAAGTGAACCCTAACAAGAATTAAACCTTTTTTAAGAAATACAATGGGGAATGGGGGAGTCAAGGTTGAGTACTTTAGCAATGTTAAGTATTGAAAAACCTTTAATTTAAATGATGTAGTGATTGAATTGATCATTTCACCAAACAGATGGATAGAAGACTGAAGAATCCATTTGATTTACAAACACATAACTACATAAGAGTTGAGAGACTTATCTTTGGAATATTATTAAGTATTTTAGTTTTATTTATAATTATTTATAGCTTGTTCAGAGCAGGTACCTGCAAAAATTCATAATAAAGAAAAAAAAATTTTGGGCGTCGCACCCCGAAAAGTTTTCGACTTCGGCGCTATCTGGCATGCGCCTCTGTCCATAGATTTGACCCACTTGCCAATAAACTCACGAGCCGCGACTGAGCGAGACCTATTTTCCTTTAAAATAAGTAAGGCAGCAAAAAATATATATGCTGGGAAATGTAAGTATTTTAAGCTCTTAAAAACACTGACGACAACCGTCACAATAACGCATCCCCACCATGACACATCTACGTTGTAGTCTAGATTTTTTCAGCATAAGGTGAATGACCCCAATTGAATACGGCATATGTCATGGTCGAGGAAAAATAACCATGATAAGCCGCCAACAGAGTAGGCATCGTGACAAACCCACTAAGGCATCTGATGAGATATATGATCCTTGATAGTTTTCCACCAAAAGAATCAACATGCTTCCAGGTGAGTCCTGGGTCCAAGGTCACTCCAAGAAACTTAACCTGAGCATTCGATGGTAATTGAGAAAAATCTGTGCGAAGACTAAAATTAATATTTTGAGTTTTTGAGATGTTAAGGCTAAGCCTGTTAGCCAGCAACCAATCATTAATATCACCCTGTGCACTCTCAAACCAAGCAATCAGAGGATCAGTGGGATGGTAGTTGATGATGTTTGTGGTATCATTAGCGAATAATATGAGTTAAGGGTGTTTTTTAAAGTTACCAAGATCATTAATATATATCAGGAAAATCAAAGGACCTAGAACCGAGCCCTATGGCACTCCATGCCTCACAGATTCCCTCCCAGAACAGCCCCGATTCAGTGACACATATTGGGTACGGCCCGACAGGTAGGACTCAATCATCCTTATACTCCCTGCATCAAAATTGTAGACATACTTCTCAAGCAATATATTATGAGAGACACAATCGAATGCCTTTGTAAGGTCATAGAAGGAGGCATAGGAATCCCGACCTCCCTCCACAGCCTCAGCAACAATCTCAACAAAACTATCTATGGCCAAGGTTATCGAAATTGGTTCTGGTCCTTTTGGGGCGGTAATTAAATAGCTCATCTGCTGATCCCTTGTGTTTATAGATCGGTATGAGCTTAGCATTCTTGCTTACCATTGGAAAAATGTTCTTAACTATACACATATTTATAAGCCTGGTTAAGAGGGAGGTTATTAGATGCGTTAGTTTTGACAAATCTGGTGTCGACTCCGTAGCAATTCCTGCTCTTGCTGTTATTTCAGCTGAACATCTTTTGCCTCACCTTGTTACAAGTAGTTTTATGAAAAGAAAAAGGCTCGGTGTTTGGATTGCTAGGTAGAAACTGCATGAAAGACTTATCAGTGATAGGGAGACCTGCCACAACCTCATCCGCAATGCCAACGAAAAGAGTTGAAATCCTGTGCACCAAGAGTGCATCCAGGTGAGGCCGGCTGTGAAGAACTCTGCTTGATAATCCGCCACATTGACACCTGAGGATTGGGAATTTTTTTTATATAAGAGTCATAAGCCACTCTCTTTTTCTCAAGGATCTTAGCCCGATATCTATTCCTATAACCATTTACCAATTCAACTGGAGCTAAAACTCGGTCTCTCCGATTAAAGCAGCCTGTATGGAGTGTGGAGTATCTCACGCATCCGCCTAACCTCGTCACCAAACCAATTCACCTGTACCCGCCGATCATGCTAGACTTTAGTGGAAAACATCTCTCAAAAGCATCAGTAATAGTATCAACGAAAATCAAAAACCTCAGCTCAAGATTGATGTCCGCATCAGCTATAAAGGTCCAATACGCATTCTCTATGGTATTATATAAGAAAAACAGACCCTCCCGGGTCACAGGTATATAATTAACTCTTGTTTTAGTCTGCCTGGTCTTAAATCCAGGATCAAGAAAAAAAGAAAACAATATACCATCATGATCAGAGAGGTGATTAAATGGAAGTGGGCTTGGTAAGGATCCCTCAGCTAAGATGTTAGTAAACACATTGCCAATAGTTGCGAGTCGGAAAACCAGCTGTAATGTAAAGGCCATATGTTTGAAGCAAAAGACAAAGCTCTTTTGCTCTACTATCATTGTTATAAAATTAAACGTTAAAATCACCTGTTATGATAATATTTAATGATAAATTAAGACTGTCAAGAGCATCATCAGGAAACCAGCAAAATCACCTGATAAAGATCTGTAGACAGTTATTAATTGAATTGAATAGTCCCCCAGAAAAACCCCGGTTATTTCACATGTTATATCTTCCGAGAATTTAGTAATGTTAAGATTTTCATACACAAAACCCCTCCTCAGATTAATAGCGACCCCTCCATGGCCTTTCTCAGATCGACAAAAACCAAAGGCAGCCTCGAAACACTGTATCTGATAAGCTAAAAAATCATCGTTATTAAGCCAATGCTCAATGACACAAAGAAAATGCTCATTCTCTCCAAGGATCATCTTAACTTCAGAAATTTTATTCCTAAGACTTTGTATGTTTACATGTAACAATTTAAAATTAAAATTCCAATATTTTTCAAGTTCTACCCTCACTGCCGTGGTGTGCCTCCGGATCTCTACCGTTCCAGCGTCGAAGGTTCCAAAAATGGTTTATTCTGATTCCCACTGGCCAAAGTTGAGCATCCATATCTTTAGGCTCCATTTCTTTCGGTACCCCTAGTTTAAAGGATTTAACCAGCTTCGATTTTGTTTTAATTTCTTCACATGTGCAGTCGCCAAGGCGATTCTTGCCAAGGATTTGGATTACATGTTCAGCCTCAGTTTCCCCTGCGAGCCCCGATAGGAAAACCCAGTGAATCTTCTTAGCTGTCTGTAGAACAGCTTCTTGCTTATTTGAACCAACGACTCGTTCCGGCCGGCAACTCATATTTCTACGAAAGTTTCGAGACCTTACTTCTGTCCAACTGGGATCAGAAACAGAAACGTCCCCAGTTTGCTCATCAATGTTCGTTCCAGTTTTCTGATCATTGTTCTCTTTGTTGCTGCTTTTCTCATGTTCGTGTGTTGGCGGAGAATTCGTAAAAACAATGCCCCGTCATTCCCGTCAACGTCATTCTCAGTGCATGGCTTCATTAACGACTTCATCCCCCTACACTGTTGCCACGCTCCCACGGCAGGGGGTAGATCAGTGTTGTTTTGGAAACATAAAGCTGACAAACGAACGCTTCCAACTTAATCCTGACATTTTCAGTGAGTACTGAGTAGACAGTTTCGCCAAAGCTTCTGGCAGCTTATCACTTGCAGAATTTTTTCACCGCTCTATTTAACCTTTCCAACCAAAAGGTCCAAGTGCTCTATAGATTGAACCTAGCTGAATGAACCTTTTCGTGCCATGACCAAGAAAAAATGCAAAATCTTGCGAATGTTGACGATATCGCCTTAGTGCTAAAGTTAGGACATCAGTATCGAGGGAAAACACATGAGTAGTTTTAATTCCTTTCTGTTCCTTTTTAGTATGAGAGAGCCACTAAACAGATGGATCCAGGAGAACAATCTCGACTAGCTGAAAGCATCCCGAGTCGTCTTGGCAAATTGCCTAGTAGCAGCGCTAACCTTATACAGGACAAGGATACAGGATGTGTTATATTGTTTATACCCACCCAGTACTTGCACTGCAACTAATACAAATTCGTGAGTAATTATTAAACGATATAAAAACTAAAATATTAATATTCATTTTTGGTTATTTTTTATAAATATAATTGCCTCCTAGCCTAAAAATGATGATCTCTTTGGGGTAGTTTGGGTTAGTTCCAAATCTAGTATAAAATTGATTATAACATATTGGAACCGACTCAAATGACTAAAATAAGTTGATACTAAGTGAAACTAACCGCGTTAGATCGGGGATTGAGAGACGAATCGAATGCAGTTTTTACAACCACCACTAATGTTATAAATAGTAAAAACGATCGAAACTTGAAGTAATATGCATTTATGTGGTATATTTTGATAAACTAAACTTGGGTAATCTGCTAAAAGTCATTTTTTACATTAGATTGTGTTAAGGGTGGGTGAGGGTGACTTTTAGCTTCTCACGAAAGACTAGTCGTGTTTCATATCGTTAGATCGATGAATGTGAGACGAATCGAATGCAAATGGTCGTTTGCTTTTTACAACCACGCTGTATTAAAGATGGCGCCGAATGAAGATGTGTGTGCAGAGGATGAAAGTAAAAAAGTGCAAATATTGCAAAAGCAATGTCGAAAAAAGTGAGGTGTAATTTGTGCAATATAAATTAACACCTTTCATGTGCATCAAGAATGACTGGGCTAGAAGTTCTAAGTGGCAGCAAAAGCCTTGTTTTATGTCCAGCCTGTGCTCACAGTTCCGGCGCGGCAGAGGTACACATTACTACCAAAAAATCAGGAGATTGAGGTGTTGCGTCTGAAAATATCTGAGTTGGAAAACAACGTTTTGGAGGAAAAGTTCAAAATACTACATCACAAGATGGAAACACTGGAAAAACAGATCATCAAAAGGTTAGATAACATCGAAAAAAAAAACAATAACACTGGCGGCAGCGTGCCCAAGCTTACGGCGGACGGACAGATTGGGGACGGTAAAGTGTACAAAAACAAAAACAGTTCCACGTCACGAACCCGAATCAAGTCCAAGAGTAGCGATGTTGTCCAAACGAACAAACCTGCATCAAAATGTGAAAAGGACCTTAAAAGCGCCGATCCGGTTGCAGTACTTGTTGTTGCTACAAATAAAAAACCAACCAAAACCATGCCAGGAAAAGAAGAAGAGCTGGTGGACTTAACCAAACTTTCAAAAAATTAAAATCAAAACAAACTTCCGCACTTCCGTTTTGGAGTTGATGGTGTTCGGGCGTGGGAAGAAAGCCTGGTTTTCTAACCTGACTTCGCACGGGAAGTGCACGTGATTCACGGCAGAAAGCGTTTGGGGCCCCATCGGTTCGAAAGGGGAAGTCGTGGCCGGTTAGGACAGTGTTTAGGGTGGGTCGCTTAATGTAGGGTCGATTCCTACGAAGATTCTTCCAAATTCCTGCACGGGATTACGTGATCCGAAGGAGATCGGGGCGTGGGCCCTGCGAAGATGGGAAGTCTCTCTGACAGCAACTGGTTATATCTGCATTGTGTGAAGCCCCTTTGCATAAGACACTAGCCGTGCAGTTCATTAGCTTATTTGTTTAAAGATCGGGAATTTCCAGGGGCACAGGCCCGTCTTACTGGAAGTTCCCACCGAATAAGGCCCTTCAAACCGGAATAACGTGTAACGGATGTAGAAGGGTAGCTCTACCTCACCCTAAGCGCCGGACGAAGGGCGGTTCTGGCGTATTGCCTAGTAGCAGAGCCATTGGTTCCCCGAAAGGGGGACTGAACAAACAGGAACAGGAAAAAAACAAACTTGAAAACAAAAACAAAAGTACCAACAACGGGCTTGAGAAAATTGAAGATCAAGACCAAGAGGGATGGACTAAAGTAACTCGGAAAAGCAGAAAAAACAACCAGCCAAATAAAAACGCCAGACCCGAACCAATAAAAGGGTCAAATAACTCTCCAGGTCTACTCAAAGCAGCTCAGGTCAAATCCTGGATATTTTTATCTGGCTTTGATACATCTCTAAATGAGGATATGATAATAAATCATTTAAATAATAACAATCTAGGAGATGGCTGTTTTTGCGAGAAAATGGTTACAAAAAAAGACAAGACCACAAGATCATTTAGACTGGGAGTACCTCAGCAGAAAAGGGATGAAATAATGAGTGCTAAATTATGGCCCTGTGGAATAGTAGTTAACCATTTTATCAACCTCCGGGGCTTGCAGATGGCAAGGTCCCCAGGCCTGCAAAGAAAATCAAATTAAGGCTGCTTCATCTAATATGCAGTCATTACGAAGGAAGTACAACGAGATGGAAGTAATATTGGAAGAAAACAACATAAACATACTGTGCCTGAATGAACATTGGCTACTGAAGGACGAGATTGAATCAACAAAAATAGGTAAATATGCTCCAGCAGCTTTTTATTGTCGAGAACTGTCAAGAGGGGATTTTTCTATTTTGTCTCAAGTAGGTGCCTTGTCTGTTGAGATATGCATCGAAATTTCTGCTATTTTATTAAAGAGTTATAACCTTGCAAATATAAATCTGTACGACCCCCTTCAGGGTGTTTTGATACCTTTATGCGGGTTTTGGAACATGCACTGGGTTTGGTTGGCATTGGACTTTAATGTGCATTTTAATACAAATGAAGCGACTTGCACCTCTTTGTGCTCTCTCCTGGAATCATTTGAGTTAAGACAAATTATTTACAAACCAACAAGGGGGCCTTATTGCATTGATATTTTTATGAATTTTAGAGATGATATTTGCTGCTCTTTGGTGCTGGACACTGGTGTCTCAGACCACACAGCCCAGGTTGAGCTGCCTGATGCCATTAAAGAGACCAAGTATGAAGAGGTTAAGTACAGGCACATTACTCAAGAAGGAAAGTTCAAATTCTATAACCTGGTTGAACAACTAAACTGGGGATTTCTGGGTAACACAAACACTGATGTCGATCATAAGTTTACCATATTTCTAACATTATTGTCAGATTGCTATATTCAGTCCTTTCCTGAAAAACTTACAGGAAGCCTGAAAATCAGGTAAGACGTATAAAATTGTTTACAAAGTCTTAGGGCTATGCGGGAACACCTAAATTTTCTCAGGGATCTTTCTAATCACTTTCCATCAAATGAACTAAAAGCATATACAAATAACTTTAAATCATCTTATAGAGCTGAATTAAAAAAAGCAAAGTGTTATGCAAATGATCAGTTTATTTGTAACTCATCGTGTCCCTCAAGAACAATGTGGGATATAATAAATGAATACCGTGGTAGACTGTCCCTGCATGGTAAAAATAGGAATAATATTGAAACTTTGGATCCTGATATTTTAAATAACTTCTTTGTGGGTATTGCACTGGACTTACAGGGTAAAGTGGGCATTTCTGATATTGATCCACTAGAGAATGTGACTGCTTCTGTTCTAGAAAGGTTTAAATTTTTCGAAGTCTCTATAAATGAAGTACGTGATATATTAAATTCATTAAAAAATAAAACCTCAAAAGATTCTTATGGTTTTAACATACCTCTTATAAAAACTATTATAAACCTGATTGTCGGCCCTATCACAAAACTTATTAATCTTTGTTTTAAAACATGTACATTTCCTGCTGCACTAAAACAGGCCACAGTTGTCCCAATATTCAAAAAAGGCGACACTCAAGATCCCACAAACTACAGGCCAATATCTCTCCTTCCTGTATTCTCCAAAATAATTGAAAAGTGTATGGCAGCAAGAATAAATTCATTCTTTGAAAAACATAACCTGTTTAGCAGCAAACAGTTTGGTTTTAGGAGGGGTCTAGGGACTTCCCTGGGTGTCATGGACTTGGTGAGTTGCATAAATGGTGCTTTTCACAGCTCAGAGTATGCGTCTGCAACCTTTTGTGACCTCAGCAAGGCGTTTGACTGTGTCAGCCATGACATTCTCCTGGGCAAGCTGCAGAGCTACAATTTTAATAACAACAGCCTGACACTCCTCAGGAGCTATCTAGAAGGGCGATCTCAGAGTGTTCGGGTGGGGGGTGTGTTGTTTGGGAGCAGAGCTGTTTCAGTTGGACTTCCACAAGGATCTGTATTGGGACCAGTTCTCTTTATCATATATATCAATTACTTACCAGATATTGATCCAACAGCTGAATACACTTTGTTTGCGGATGACACGACCATTGCCTGCACTGACAGGGACGTTGTGGTTGCTTGGGAGGGTTCGCGACTGGCACAGGCAAGAGCTGAGCAATGGTTTATTGCTAATAAACTTTTCTTAAACCAGGATAAGACACAAAAAATGGTATTCTCAACCAGGGACATCCCGGAACCCTATAGGGCAGATCCAGTCAGGTTTTTGGGTGTATATTTGGATAGAGAGCTACGCTGGGATGCTCATGTTATTCACTTATGCAAAATAATAAGTAAAAACATATTTATGCTACGGAATCTTGCAGCGTGCGTCTCTGAGCATGTTTTGAGGGAGGCATTTTTTGCAACCGTGCAGTCACATAAAAGTTTCTCTATTGTTGTTTGGGGACATAGCAGTTTTGCTGCATCGGTGTTTGCTCTGCAGAGGAGGGCTATCAGGGTGGTTTCTTCGCTGGGGTACAGACAGGATTGCCATAACTCTTTTATTGTTAATAAAGTGCTAACACTACCATCACTTTTTATTTTTGAAACTCTCCTGTTTGTGAGATCCCATATCGATCAATTTGCCACCCACAGTTCTCAGCATGACCATAATACCCGTAATAATCTGAATCTTATGCCAAGTTATTGGCGTTTAAAAAGGTGTCAGGATGGTCCTGGGTTTTTTGGTATCCACTTTTATAATAAACTTTCAACTGAACAAAGAAATTTACTACTTAAGGATTTTAAAAAAAGGTTTAAGGCATTTCTCATCACTAAGGCTTTTTACACAATTAAAGAATTCTTAGACACACCTGTGACAAACATATAAATATTATAGTATGTATTTATAGTTTAAGTATCTGTTGCCTGTATGTAGGTATCTGTTTGTTTAGATGTGTGTTTATGAAATTTTAATCTGCTTCTGTTTTTAAATGTTTATTGTGCTTCCAAATTTTATCCAAGTTTTATCATAATGTTAATAACTAAATTAGTGTAAATATTGTAATCTCTGTTTTGCAAATTGTGTAACATTTAAATTCTCTATTGTTATTTTATTAGTGTATAGTTTTAAGATTCCTATTAGAAAAACTAAATTAATTATTTGAATATTTTGACGTATGTAAATACTCTATTTGTATATTTGACATGAATAAATAAGTTCGAAGTTTGAAGTAGTGTGGTAGAGGAACCAAATTACAGATGTTAGCTGCGGGGCACATAAGGTCAGCCCGCTACTGATCAATATTTAGTATTTTTTTTTGTATATTATGTTATTTATACAAATATATAAACATTAGGAACCGGACTGACACTCTCCAAAACTGCGCGCATAGACAACTGCTCTTCTATTGTGTAATTTGGCGCCCTAGCGAAGCAAAGATCCCTAAAGATGCTTAGTGAAAACTCCCTAAGACTTAGTGCTTGCGAGCCCAATCGAACGCATTAAAAAAATATGGCTTTAAAGGTCACTCCAAAAGATAAACAATAAAAAGGTCTGCGAAAATTATTCATACGAATTTAAAATATGAACATTTTGCCTAAACAAAACATAAATTGATAGAAAGTAATTAAATATAATTTACAATTGTGTAGACTTACCATAGAGTAAGGCCGATAAGTCGGTATTATAAAAAAATTTAGCAAAAGGTGAGCATTTCGAAATCTTGAGTATAATACTCTTTTGAACATACTTATCTAAAAATATGGAATGATTAATAAATTTGGAAGTTTTATTGTAATGATAACATTGCACTTTGGATTATGTATGGATAATATTAGTAAAATACAAATACGTTAAGTAATTTGATTTAACCAAAATACTGCCATGCAATTGCCAAAGAGAGTACACCACTGAAGAACATAAAAATCACAGACAGAAATGCTATTGTAAGTGAACCACGAGAATTACCCAGTTAGTGCCCTAAAGAATGCTAACATATACAAGTATTCTCGCCTTTATAGGTACCCAACTAATAAGAGAGTTGAGAAAGGTAGAGTACGCTGACACTACCACACTACTTGCTGCAAAAGAATCGCTGGATACTGCCCCTTGAGATATCATCTGAAGAACATGGGCAAAGTTGACCGCCAACACTGCAGATTCTGTAATGAAGTTGATGAGACTAAGAAAGGATGACAGCACCAAACGAACTTCGCTGCCTAGCTTCCAGAAAAATACTACTGTTTCTTAGGTGAACTGGCTTCTATCAGATGCCTATAGATGGCCCTGAACAATTTACAATCGACAATCTTTACTACTGCTTCATTAGTAAGAGTAAAATATTTCCAAACTAACCCATTTTATCATCCTTCTCGTTTATGTAATAATGGGGGCTACACACAGATATGAATTAAGACATATAAGCGCGTACGTGTACCACCACACGTTTGATGGCACACACACATTCTTGTTTGTCAGGTTTCAGTGGGGGTACATTTATTTGGGTCAGAAATGAAAGAAGGCCATTCATGTTTCTTTTGTTGGATCTGACAACTTATTCGAGCTTTTTTACTAAAACTTTAGATACTTCTTTTTTATTTCTGTTCATACAATCCTTGTTTCAGTTATTGACAAACATGACTAAGCTCAATATAACTATGAACATGGTGACAAACTATCTATAATATGTTCAAGCAAGAACAGAAGATATTTTCAATGGACTTTTGGCAGAACTTTTGCCTGCACACTGACGAATATGGCTCTGGTATCTCCGTGCATAGCCCCCTTTAGATATATATTTCATGGACTTTACTACACATATGCCCTGATGAAAAACAAAAACTACAAACAAAACAACAAATATACCTACCTAGGTATCCCCCTGTAAATCTACTTAATACTAATTTGAATTTTGGATATTAGTATTAACTGTTAAACTCCTTAACAATAAGATCCCATTAAAACAAGGTACTTCCGAGAAAGGAAATCTTGCTATGTTCATGTCACTGAAAGGATTGAGTATGGCTAAGACTTAATATTAAAATATGTATACAAATAAAATCTCTTTGCTGATGTGTCAAAACTAACCCATACAAAAACATATTAAAATCATAAAATCATCAAACTATATAATAACAAAAAGTAAGAATAGTAAATTCAGAAGAATGAAATTAAAATAAATTAAAATAGAACTGCTTACATTTAAAATGCATAGCCCTTCAAGTTTTCTTTATTTTTAGCTAAATTTGTGTAAAACCTGCAAGATGCTCTAGACTCTAGATCATCTTGCCATATAGCAGATCATCAGTCAACTCTTATTTATATAAATACGAAAATGATTTATGAGTCACGAGATGCATGCCAACCCAACACACAAAGGTGTAGGATCCTTATTAAGCCACATTCACATACATAACTGTATTTCAAACAACCATAACAGTTTTCGATATGTTGTTTTTCACTTAGTTGCATCAAGTCAGATCTTGAATACTCTTTGTCTTGACTATGAAGAGTTCTACTCTAATTTGTGGAACTCCATCAAACTACTGTTGTTGAGGAAAAATTAATGCTACATATTCAAGTTAAAGAAGAGTGACACATAATCAAGTGACCACCAGCATTGTTTACACGTCACTTTTATTTAACTTGAATAAACTATAGTATATCTAATATATGTTTTAAAAGACAATTTTATTATATTATAATGTACAACCTACTATTACTTACATATAATTTTGATGTTTGCATATTATTTTTCATTGAAACAAAATAAATTTATAGCCATCCCAGAATTACCCTTAGAGACATGCCAACACATAATATCTATTCCAATAAGAAAATAATTTTATATAATTACTTACCATAGATAACAACCTGCCTTTCATTTACTTGGTCACACTTGAATTTTTTGCCTGGACAAGGATTATGTGCCCAGTCGCCTTGTAATAGTATGCATGGAGTTTCAGGAGTCTTTCTGCTTTGAGAATTACAGAAATGTATAGCATAAGTAAGTTGTTTTTCTGAAAAATCCTTTCCTACATTTATACCATTTGCCTTTAAATCTATTACACACATTAAAATAGAAATAATTTCTGCATTGTCAACTATATCAGGAAATGATTGCATTTCCTTTATTTCATTATCTCTAAGATTATTAAAATTAACACAATTCAACAGCCTTAAAATAACTTTGGTGCAGTCTTCTTGCTCATAAAGTTCGTGGTTTTCATACCACCAGTTCATAGCGGTCTGAAAGACTGTTAACTCACTTTTAACATTTAAGTAAATATGCCCTAAATATAAACAGATATCGTCAAGACTGAATTCTAAAATATGTTTACTATCACAGATATTTTCAAAGCTTTCTAGTGCCATACATTTAGCTTTTATCCACAGTGGACTTATTTCTAATAATTCGGTAGTTTTCCATATTTTCAAACATATGGATGGCTTTAATCTGTCCAATATTTTGGATTCACACAATTGTTTAATATCATTAAATTGCAGCATACAAGCTGCTTGTAGAATCAAATGAATTTCTTGATCCTCTATTACATATGTATCATCGGACAAGAGTAATAAAATTGAATTAAATGACTTAAAGTCCACGCCCTGAAACAAAAAGTTTCTAATTAGTCAAAGAAGAATAGAAGAATGTATAGGGTGACTAAAATTAGTTGAAAAGGCCAAAACAAACTAATGGCAGAACACTGCACATTTTATACAAATAGATTAGGCCAACAATATGCCAGGCTTTTACCAACTTTTCATATTTTTTCAGTACAATATTTGATAGTGTACTAGCAAACGCCCAGGAAGTCTTAAATTCGGTTCTCGTGTATTTTAAGACAAATATTCTGTCCATTTAGGTAATTAACTTCTTTGTCATTTATTAGTGTTGCTTAGAATTAGTTGCTTGCAATTAGTAAGTGGCATGTCAAGAGATGAAAACTAAGAGGGAACAGAAGTAGTAAGTATAACGCAACTTATATAATATCTCAAGTCAACTTAACAGCAGGAAATTGAAAAGTACCAGAATTCTGAGCTAACTCAACATTCAAAGTTTAGCATTGGAATTGCTCAGAATTTTGCATTTTTGTCTCTCATACAGAATTTCGGGTTTTTAAGTTTGAACTGAGCACTACCGAATTTAAATTCGGAATTCTATTTTTCTAAACCAAATAATTGCCTTTTATGTTGCTTGTACCATCCAATTTAGTGACAAAACTGAAAAGCCTAAATAAGTAATACAAATGATAAATTATTAAAACAAAAATCCAAAGTAATAAAAACAAAACCACATAATGATAACGAAAATCAAGAATGAATACAAGAATCTGGAGGCCATTGACTAAAGGGATAAAAGTACACCAAACATACATTAAAACCACATATTTCCACAAATCAAATTAGCCAACATGGATTTGATAACAATCAAGGAACCCTTATTTAAAAAATGTGAAATTAAAGATAAATATGTTGCTTCAGTTGCAGTTAATTTTCGCTATGCTTCAACCCTTTTGCAAAAAACTGAAGCTGAAAAATTCAATAAACAGAAATCATTAAATTGTCTCAAAATATATAATAACTAACTATAAATCTATATAAGAACTTCAAATTTTAACAGTCCCATCTATTGTTATATCTGAATTGTGCTCGTTTGTTTTCAAGAATCGGGATGGCTTTTCCAGAAATGAAGACTTCCATCATTATTATACTCGAAATTGTAATAATTTTTCACTGACATGCAGTAGACTCAATATATCAAAAAACTTTGTAGTAAACTTGGCCCCGAAAATGTTTAATATGCTGCCAGATGGTGTATCAGGGAGCAGTAGTTTAAGTGTTTTTAAAATTAGATTAAGAAGATTTTTAATTGACAGATGTTTTTATAATTTGCGTGAATTTTTAGAAGACTAGCTCCAATACTGTCAATCTATTAATCTATTGTTGTATGTAATTTACTAAAATATGTGATTTTTTGATTTTTTTTTGTAAGTATATTGTAATAAGTATAGTGTGATTTCTGTTAATCTATGTACTTTCTGTTGAACGATGTGTTTACTATTTGACGACTTCCATACACTTTTGTGTACATTTGTGGAAAATAAATGACTTTATTTTTATTTATTTCTTTATTTATACCAGTAATAATTAGCAAAGAACTTGTCAGTAATAGTAACTAGAAGCCTATGGGTCCTTATATATATGACCCTCGATATGAACCCACCCAAAATCCTGGACGATACGGAGCTAGTCTTTGACATTTAAACTTAAATTTATTCACCCTTAAACATACATTATAATACAAGGCTTCGGTACAACCGCTGGCAGTGACGTTTGGCCATAACATCTAGCAGCTGCACTCCCAAATTTTTAATTATAAAAATTATATAAAGCATTATTTGCTGAAGGACATGAAGCGTTTTTAACGCTTGTAGTTTGTTATTTACAACAATTGTTATTTATGTACCATTTGGAATTTAATTTCTGTAGTGTACTGTACTAATAAATAAATAAATAAACAACTATTTGAAGAGGTTAGCAAGTACCTACCCACAATTATTTGACCTGATTTTGGATGTAGGAAAATAATTGGAGAAAATGTCAACAATATGAAAGACAGTGCCTAACTTTTATATGAATAATATTTATTTTTTACGAAGGAATGAACATACCTAATTACTATTTTTTAAAAATTGGGTAACTCACTCATTTTCAACTTCGAACTACATATATATATTCCCTTACAGAAGTGGAGTGAACCTTCCTTGTTCAAAGGAAGGTTCACTCCCCTTCTGTAAAGAACAAAGAATACCCCTACCTGGATTGTAATTTTTTCTAAGGAGCTTTCTTTGAAACTCCCAGTGAACATTGCCGAAAAATAATCGCTATGCCTAATTAATACATTTTTATCACATTCCATGGCAGTGCCTTCTATTTCTAATACCACTATCTCCTTTTTATTTGCCATTTTCTTCGAAATAATAAGAATGTAATTGTATAATTGTAATATAACAATTTACATGGCATTAGGATCAAGCCATTCACAGAAAAAAAAATAGAAAAAATAATTATAATACTAAAAACATTTTCAAAATTAGTCAGGGAATTGAGCGAATCAGCTGATTGATAAAACTGGGGGAAGGGGAAACTTTACGGGCGTTAAGGAATGCCAACTCGGAAAACGGAAAAATAGCTGCGTTCCCTTTAAGACTCGCAAAGTAGTTCGACTGGAGCTAGCACAACGATGTCTTTGGATGTGAACAGTGAACACTGAAGTAAAACTTCATTGGGTGTGAATCATGATACTAAAACTACAGTTAGTATCATGGGTGTGAATTCGTTGGGAGCTAGAGTGGTGCGCGAGCGCACAGATAATAGAGTAAAAAACGAAGGATTGTGATATAAGTATTGACATTTATAATCCTTCCTGAACTCAAAGTTTTTAATTCACTTTAATTTGACATTTAGCCAATTTTGCTGCTTATAAATATTGTTTTTGATAGTATATATTACCATAATTGTGGATAACAATAATTAATACATTATTCATTAATACACAAAATTGTATTTGTTTTATTTCAAGCCCTAGAATACATGCTAAATTTCATATTGGATATTTTTAAAGTAAATACAGGGTTTTCCCTTATATTCTACAGCACCCCAGTGGGTTTATTTTTAGAGCGGAAAAAACTAAATGATCAACATTAAAGTATTTTTCTTGAACTGGTACAATTTGACATCGGCTGAAACAAATTGAAAACGTAAATTTCCATTAAAACACCAATTTTTGTGTTCTAACCTTTTATATTCATTTATCGGATAGTCCGTTTATTACTTATTCTGAACATGATTTGATACCCACCCTTATCTTTAAAACTAACTGAGAAAAGTGCCAAGGACTGTGCCATAACATCATTATTATAAGGTTTTTTTCTATTACATTGGTATTTTGGAAAATAGTAAACCCCACGCAAAACAAATGATACCGGGTCGGCCAAA
>MU182335.1:125556-149790 GCA_016904865.1 Pissodes strobi
AAAGTATCTAATGTTCATGATACAATGTTTTCTTTGTATCATGTCTAATTTTACACTTCACGCATGACCCTTCACTCGCTACGAGGGGCAATCAACAGAAACTTACCAAAACTAACCCAAGATATGCCCAAAATGAAGAAAAAACTTTTTACACATATTAAAAATAAAAATATGGCACTGGAATCGAACAATGCGCGCGTAACTCTGAAGCACTCTGATGTGATACGGGAAACGACTACTGTACTATTCGAAGGTGACCGTGACCGTGTCTGGTTCTAAACCATGTCACGACTCCGATTTTCGCAAAAAAACTCTGGAGGATCCGAACTTCCACAAACACTAACCGACTTTATATGCACGGTTGATGATTTATACAAGGGCTTTCGGGCAAGGAAGATAACCGGTTTCTGACAGGCGGTTCTGGTATCCCCGCAGGGCCTATACCCCTATCTCCTCCTGACCACGCTTCCACGTGAAGAAACAATCCTAACAGGAATTAACCCTTCGCTCTACAACGTACACCTTTGCACTTTACCAATCGGCCTGACCTTCCAATTTCGCCCTAATGGGGCCCAACACGTTTCCCCCCCTGAATCACGTGGGCTACCATGCGGAAGGGTAGGGTATAACTCGAGTCTTCCGTCCAACGTGCGAACGCCAAAATAATAAACATCTTTCAGAATAAAAAAGACAACTTACAATCTTTTATTTTTTCCTTTTCTGGCCAACTATCAAGATTCTAGTTATTACAATCGCGTTTGTTTATAACACATTTGGTACAACATAATAAACACGGTCGCCGACTGTGCCAAACGTATTTCTCAGCTATAGCGCAGCCATGAGACACATTGTAACATGTAACGCGCCCAAAAAAGGATATTCACTATATTCGGAAATTTACGAATCATGATCTGTCAACAGTCAACTATTACAAATCAGAAATATCGTGACTGACTGAGCCAAATGTGTGTTAATGACGAGATCCGTCTCGCAAGAAACTCAGAACTGGAACGCGTTTTAAGATCCTTTAAAGGCCTAGGCGGCTATGCCATATTAGCCGCTTCTGATTGGTGGGTTGACGTCACTCTAGAGTACTGTTAACTCTTAATACATGACCTTCCGCTCGCTTTGCTCGTTCCGGTGTCCAATTAGACCAAACTAACTGAAACTAACTCAGATTTACAAAAATTAACAAACATAATCTAAAAAAAAAAAAGAAAACATGTATTGCTCCCGACGGGAATTGAACGCGGGACGTTCTCATTCCAAACGCAGAATCTTACCAGTAGACCATCTAGAACAAACTGACTCGACCGTACATAGAATAAAAGTGACGTTAATCCACCAATCAGAAGCGGCTAATATAGCATAGTCGCCTAGGCCTGTACAGGATCTTAAAACGCGACTGGAACAGCTCTCACGTGGGAAGAGGTGTAATGTGCAAGGTTCATAGCTGTCTATGAACCTTGTGTAATGTGGATGTAAACTTATCGATTTGCATTAAATGGAAAGAACCGCACCAGAGGTCTCTGATCGCGCATTTGAATTACAGTGACTTTTTGTATAAAGTCACTGTAATTTGAATAATACAATACATCCCTATTACACCTTCTCCTCTCACGTGAGAGTTGCTCCAATGACTCGGGAGTACGGGTCCTGGTCACGTTCGGTCAATCGAACGTTCTTAAAAATATCGACTGTATTCGGTGACTGTATTCCATAATGAAAACTATCGGATAATCGATACGCAGTATAGGCACTATCGATTTTTCTCAACCTCTCTACTGGCGACTGACTGACGTACGTTTGCCAGCCAGCGAGCAACAAGTTTGAGGTTATGTTATTTAAAAATACTCAATATTTTTTAAAAATAAAATAATAAAATTCGATATTTATTTATGTTATTGAAGTGATATAATAAGGTATAATTAGAAGGTAAAAGTAAACAGAGTAAAAATGCTGAAAAGAATAAAGTGAATCCTGCAAGTCGAAGAATTTTACACAGGAGAGGAATATTAAGGGAGAAAAATGAATCCAGTAAGGCCATCTTCGTTCACGGGCGCTAAATCAAAAAAACAATTAAAAAATAAAATTAGAGGTCAGCAGCAAAGCCATTCATCTATGAACAATGTAAATTCTAATTCAAATCAAAATGATACTTTCACCAATGACAAGGATAAATGTTCTCCAATAAAAGTACGACTCGTATAATGATGTTTTCTAGGTGGTAGATCTTGAAACTTTCCATTTTATAATAATTAACAGAATTTCACAAATACTACTTACTTCCCTTCTATCTTTATTATGGAATGACCACTTACTTCTTACCATCAGTACTATTTTCTAATTCTTCGAAAAATAGTTTATTTCACTAAAATGTTGCTATATGAATAAACTGTTTTTTAACGCCTAAAAGTATTTTTATTATTCAGCTTAGTAGGTACTCTAGTAGTTAAACCAGGTTGTTTAAATGGAATTGCCTATCAAATGCCTGTTAGTTATACTTAGGTCTTTAGTTATAAAATTGGCACTAATTATACCATAGTTCTATTAAAGTAAATAACAACATAAATAAATATGTTTGCCCTTATATGGTTTTATAAGAGTTTTCCATAAGGTACTGTTCTACACTTTGGAGATTTTCATAAGAGAATTTCTTCCAAAACTTCCAATAGTACGAAGAACACTTTCTATGAGTTAATAAGTGATTAATTCACTGAAAATGTCTTCATCATTCTTCACATTTTTTCTTCTTTTTTATATAATTGAACCTTAAATGAATGATTGAAAAAATGTTAACTAAACCATTGCTGAGTGATTGAACAAATAGTAAAATTATGCAGGTACTTAAACTAATAATGTTCCAAGGTGAAGTAGTTATTGTAAAGTAGTTCATAATTTTAGATTTGAATTGACTGGTGAATTGGTGAATAGATCTATTAGTTGGCTTGTAGCTACTGAAATATAAATAAGTCTATCATCATGATAATTAATGTAAATTTGGCTTCTAGTAGGGTTCTCAAAAAGAGGACCAATTTTTAGTTTTATCATATGGGTATGCCACTAGTATTTGTTGGGTAATTTTTTATATAGAATTATTTTTTACTTACTAATAAGTAATTGATTATGATCTAATTAGTTGGGAAATCCTATCGATATTGTAGTCACTTATTTTCAGGCATGCAGCTTATTCTAACACTCTGGGCAGATAGTCTCTGTATATTTTGATTCTGATTATTCTAGGAATTTCAGGATTATGCAGGTATAAGTTCAGAATCAACAAGGATATATGCAGAACAGACAAGCTATGATCAATTATCTGAAGAAGCATGTAATCTATTAACAGAGGATGTTAACTACAAATTAAGACACATCATACATGTAAGTAATTTCATCTGCCAGTACTTCACTAATGCAAATGACCACATTTTTGTTCATCTCAGACAAATAAGTATATAACTTCTACTCAATTGATATTTATTTTTAGGATTGTCTTATTAAAAGTAAACTACAAGGTCGCGACGCAATCTCCTCAAATGACGTGGACGAGACATTTTCTAGCCTGAACGTTGAAAAAGTGTATGGTGCACCATCATCCCCAAATTGGTTATCTTTTAGAGACAGACAAGAAACAACCTTGTACCATTTAGATGTAAGTTTTAGGTATTATTTTCCCTGAGAAGCAAATGCAGATTTTGCTCTTTTTATTCTACTCTTATTGGCTGGGTTGGGTTATTTAACGATATTTTTCTGAGTCATTGGCTTTTCCATGAAATTTTTGTCACATACAGGTCTAATTATATACATAGTACTATACCGGATGTCAAAAAATAGTTGATCATCTATGGTTAAGACAGTTAAATGAACATGTGGGTGATCAGATAGCATACATTTTTCTTTATTTTTAATAAAACATGTATAGTTCTATTTGTGCTGATTTTGAACTACATAATTTGGTTTTTACTTTACTACTAACCGGAAAAAAAAATAATAAAGACCGTGCCATAAAGCTAATAGTCTTGTTCGGCATTATTAACGTGGTTATGGCTCGAGATCTGCCCATGGCATTACATTTAAAAAAGATGACATCCAGCATAGACAAGAGAATGGAACAATTCTTCACATCTGTGAAACACTACATCTACACTTTTTGTATATATAGAGTATATAACTTTACATCACTTTTAGGATCAAAGAGTCAATTTAATAGAAATAGCCGAAAAAGAATTCAATTTGAGTCAGGAAGGTAATACCATTTTAGATCAAGTATGGTTACCTGATGGTAATGCGCCAGAGGATGATATGGAAGAATATAACGAAACATTTGCTGAATATTTTGAAACTATGTGCAAAGCCGTCATAAGTGACAATGAAGAAATAAGACATACCGCGTTAATAGATATAAGTACAAACCCGTCAATCGGACCTATTACTGATTGGTTCTATCATTTTGCATATTTTTTACTGACAAAGGATCTCACATATGACCGCTTAACTATGCGAGCACTACATCTGTTAGAAATTTTAGAGAATAGTCCTCTACCAAGCTTGCACGTTTACGGAAAACAATTGAAGTTGTTAGTACGTCTTTTACTGCAACGACTATTGATGTCAAGTGCAAACGAAGATATAGTTAAACATATGTGTTATGTTCTGTCCTTATTTTGTTTAAGGACGCCACTCAAAAATATTGTTTTAAATAAAGTTGAGTCTAAAATGATGTCTGTGTGTGAGGATATGGCGGTACCATTATTAAATATTGTATATTACATTGGAATTGATGCCATTAAGAAAATATTTATACCCAATCTCAATTATTTTCTGACTAGAGCCGTTACAGAAAATGATCCCAGTATGACCGAAGTTATTTTGGTAAATATTATCCCCTCAATATAAAACAGTCTTCTAACTCAACATAATTTCAGACAATTTACGGACTATTATGCAAGGGCAGTCTCAATAAAGAGTTGATTTATGATAGCTTCAAAGAGTCATTTGGAGAGTCGTTAACACCTTATTATCGACCGAAATACATTACAGCAGGTAATTTACAAAATACTCTTTAAAATAAATTCGAATATGAACATTTCTACAATCGTTTCGGAACTTTGTTTTTCTAGTTCTGTTTTCTGACAAAAATTTAAAAAAGAAACGTTTTATAATATCTTTATATTTGAATATGTTGGTTAAACATTTTTATTAATAAACTAGCATTTATAATATCTTAAACAATTTTAGCAATTATTTTGCATTGAATATGCTTGCATCTGGATAAGCATAATACGATCCGCTACAGTCCTACGCCACTATGCTAAATTAGCCGCTTCTGATTGGTGGGTTAACGTCAATTTAGAGTACTGTTAACTCTTCTGACATGTAAGTGGTTCCCTCTAACCGTTTTCATAATAAAAATTTTAAAGAAAAACAAAAATGTTTTTCGAAAAATTAACATTTTGACGTAGGTACTTTAGAAAGGGGTTCTCTAAAAAATCGTGCGATTTTTCTGCACCGAAATATAACGAAAAATTAACTATTTTTCCACCCTGTATATGAATTTAAAAATTTTATTTGTACGTTTCGGTAATAAAAAGAAAGAAAAAATTCAAAAATATTTTTCGAAATAAGAATACATTTTTACGTGGGTACTTTAGAAAGGGGTATTTGAGTGCAGGGAGTTCGCATAAAATCGTATGACTTTTCTGTACCAAAATATTTCGAAATATTCGAAATACTTTTTAATTAATTAATTGTTTTACCACACTGTATATACATTTAAGAAATTTATTTCTACGTTGGTAATATGTAAGTGGATCCCCTAATCATTTCGGCAATAAAAACGAAAAAAAAAATTCAAAAATATTTTTCGAGGAAAATTTTTTGACGTGTGTACTTTAGAAAGGGGTATTTGGGTGCGGAGAGTTCAAATTTTTTTATCTAAAAAATGTACGGTTTTTCTGTAGCGAAATATTTCGAAAAAGGTAAAATTTAAAAAAAATCATTGTTTCACCACGCTGTCACAGGCCATTTTGGCCTGTGACAGGTATATCGACGCTTAAATAACCTTAGATGTCGTTACCATTCATATGGCTTCCAGCGCATTCGTATTTATTTATTTCGATCGAGACAATTGAAATAAAATTCGCGTTGCTAAAGAAATTTCGATTTCGAACAAATTGAATTTGGCGCGTGAAAGTAAAGTCGGTGGCCTTTTAAGTTTTCCGGCTTTCGTAGTACATACTGCTTTTGAATTGGTTGCCAAGTTAGGCACCGCACGCAGTTAATTAATTGCCTCGAAATAATTGGGAAATTCTATTAGTTGAAGTGGCTTAATGCCCTTTTGGCTACCTGAGTAGTTTTTTTTTGGCGAATACCTATACATCGAAATCCCAGGTTTCCATCGTTTAATTTCCTTGGATGAATTTGAGAGGAACATGTGATTTATCGTGCTCTGCATTCATTGGTGGAGCGAGTTTTTCGAAGTGGGAATTCTCGCGTGTCCTGCTGCTTTTCGAGTTTCCGCTTTCCTGGCGTCACTCTCTACTTCGACCTTTGTGAGTCCAGCTGTTATTTTGGACACCGGTTGGAATCATTTTTAATTTTACCTTTAAAGGGATTTTCCAACCGGGTCAACCAGTTTCAGTTGTGCCTTTATCTTTTCTTAAGTGTTGGTGTCTGAAACTGCCCTTTGTGGAATTTGAATGCTGGTTTAGCGAGGTGAGTTGAGTTTTTGTGCATTTTTTTTTGTCTTTCCGTGAACGCCATCATTTCAACATTGTGGCGCAATTGGGTGGATTTTTAATTCCCTTTTAATCTCTTAGAGAGGCCCACTTGCCCAACTGTAAAGCAATCTAGCGATAAGCAACTGGCTACCCCTACACAGGTAAATTATTGTTTTTGTTTAAATTCTGATTTCTCTTTCTCCTTGATGGTTGATTTTGATTATCAAGTTATAATGCTCGTCAATTAAGAGTTACGTGTGGAACCTTGAATATGTGTTGTTTCACAGAGTCCTTCCGTTGGGTCTATTCCTTCCGTTGGGTCTACTACTACCGTTGGGTCTAGGGTTTATTCCTACCGTCGGATCCATTGCTACCGTCGGTTCATTACTCTCGACGAGCATCGTTAGCGTGCTCCTTGGCTACGCGTGTCTAGCGGTACTACCTTTATAGAGTCTTGCAGTCCTTCGCCTGTCAAGGAAGCCTTCTATCGTGAGCAGTTCTTTTCTGGAAGCTGCCTGAGGAGCTACTCATCAATCAAGTGAGAAATTTCTATTTTTTTCTATATATATTTAGGGATCATTGCGTGTAATTAACTTACGAGCTCTAATTATTATTTTGTTTGGCTTTGTTTTTGAACAAAGATTAACTTTTTAACTTTTCCTCCTTAATTAAAGTAACATTTAGTTTATTCTTATTCTCTTTTAAACGAACTTTGAATTTTGGGCCAATTTTGTCTAGCCTAAGACGCTTGATTACTTAATCAAATTCTAGAATTCAGATAGATCCGTTTAATCTAGAACCAATCCGATTTTAGATTAAATTTTGAACTTTTAATTGACTGAAGCAATAATGTTGTAGGTCGAACTAGTTTACTATTCTCAATTTTTCACGATTTCTGGCTTAAGTTAGATACCCGTAGATCAGATAACTAGTATTGTTGATACGGCCTAGTAGACTTTTCGTTATTTTTAATTTCTTTTCCTATTTTGATATTTTCTTTACTAGAACAATTGTTCGTTATCTTTGTCCTACCGGTGACTTGACCGGGGGTGGATTACATGCGATTAAGTTGACATACGTTAAGGCCGGTAATTGATTGGTTGCTACTATAACGCCAGGTCTAACTAGTTTTTTTATATTGCTCTGCGGCAGTTACCAACGTATCTTAACTGATATCCATATATACATAGTTAGTTAGTTATACGGCCCTGTAACGGATCATGATTCGACGTCCGTGAATTAGTCTTTAATTAAGTGATTACTCGAGCTATTTGAACTTAGCTATAACGAGTAGTTATTTGCCGCATCGCTGGCTTTCATCATATTTTACTGACGTTTTGTTATTAAGGCTTAAAGCGATCATTATTAATTACAATTGAATATTTCGGAGTTTGTTTAGATTAAGCGTGTGATTTATTTCACCGAGTAAAGCCTACTATTTCTCGTTGAAATATAGAGGTTAAAATAAAAATTGATCTGCTGAAATTACTGGTCATTTTCTCATCTTTAATCATTCTTTTTCTTATGACCAGGTGTGATATTTCATGAATAGATATAAAACCGATCCTTTGTTTGTTTATTTACCTGTTTTATTTAATTAACTCTTAATTAATATTCCAAAGGAAAAGCCCGCTACAGTATCTGTTTTTTTTAATATTTGCGCTCAATAATTGAAACGTTCTTGATTTACTTTTAATTAATATTCGAGTATTTGTTTATCACTTACTTTAGTTATTTTTGATTAATATTTGAGTATTTGTTTCTCACCGACTTTAGTTTCTTCTGTTAATTTGGGTACTTGCTTACTACCGACTATTAATACTGATAAATTGCCGGCATATTTATATCTAATCTGATCTTCTAACTTATTTTTGTTGCTTTATTGATTGGTTTTCTTGTTAGAAATAAATAACAAATTTTTGGTATTCATTTATTTTGTCGCGAAGCTTAAGCTAAAACGAGTTCCATACTTCAACTTTGGGGTATTTCTGGCTTGTGCTGTCTACAAGCCCGTGTCGCCTTATATAAATCAACCCACCCCTACTCTATGATATTTGAGCTAGGGCCTAATTTATATGCTCGGCGACAACTCGTTTTAGCCTACGCATTGACATACGTAAATTCATTCAATATCTAATTTTAAATTCTCAAAATTAAAATGTTTCTGTCAATTTGAGATTATTCACTCCCAGTTCCTTCTAAGCTGGAGTGAAGGTTTTGCGCGCATTAGAAGGACAGAAAGAGCGTAATAACCCTGTATATGATTTTAAAAATTTTCTTTGTACGTTGGTAATATGTAAGTGGCTCCTTCTAATCGTTTAGATAATAAAAACGAAAATAAAATTTTCAAAAATATTTTTCGAAAAAAAATACATTTTGACGTGGGTACTTTAGAAAGGGGTATTTGAGTGCAGGAAGGTCGAATTTTTCATCTAAAAAATGGTTTTCTGTATCAAATTATTAACATTGCATTTCATTTTATTTTTGTAATGTAGGAGGTGATTACCTATAGAAACTTGGGCTCGCCGCAATAGGGTCCGATACTAAAACAAGTACAGAAGGTGGATGATTACCATATCTATATATTTTCACATAAAAAACATAATAACTTCGTTGAGCTCAAACATTCACCAAAACTAACACGTAACCGATGCAGAATTGTATTACCGTACTGTGAGCCTGTAATTACCGTATTTGAATCAAAATTACCGTACATACAGTAAAAACAAATCAGAATTTTGGGGAAAATATATATATTATTATATATAAACGTATATTATCTTTTTTTCATGAGCTTTTGAATTGTTATAACAAAATAAGAAAATATTTCAGCACTACATCAACTTTAAATAAAAAAAATACCTGAGCTCAATGTTGAGTTTTAAGTTTTTTTGGTTGGATAGATTCACTTGCACTCGAATCACTATCGGACATATTTATAATAAAATGTAAACAACACAAAATTAACAATAATGATCACCAAAATACTGCGACAGTTATAGATACGCTCTATTCATAAAATATAGATACAAGGCTTGGTATTTCCCCGAACTCATCCCCAATCTGTGTTGCCGATGGCATGAAATGAAATTATGTGTGATCGCGGACAAGCAAAATATATCCCTTCTGATTCGCTATATAATTATGTAATCTTCAATTTGTTTTTATCAGAATGCTGACAAAATTATGTTAAAATCTGATAATTATGTGACAATCGGCAACACTGTTCCCAATAAAAGTAAGCTGACAGACAACAACGATGTTGCAACATTTAAATCGAAGTTGCATTTCTATAGAGAAAAAATGAATTTAATGATTTTCGAATAGATGAGTGATGAGTTAGCACTTGTTTCTATTTTTCATCATTTTCATTTTGTTATAAACTCCGCAAAAAATACTAAAATAATGAAAATATAAGGATATTTGTTATAGTAGTAATTTACGTATTTGAGCTGAAAATACCGTACAAGGACGGTAATTACCGTACGGTTGGCAGCACTGGGCCGTCGATAAAATGAAAGTGACGTTAATCCACCAATCAGAAGCGGCTAATATAGCATAGTGGCGTATGACTGTAAAGGATCTGCACTGCTAGACTAACGGCTCATGACAGTTTTTTCGGCTTGATCGTTTACCGTCGTGCATTCGAATTTTTGTCTTTCATTGATCGAGTATTAATGCGTGATGTCAAAATTGGAGCTCTCTTTCGTGCAGAAACATTCGGAATGTTGATGCATAAGTGTATTAAAAAGTTGCGATTTGGCATGATTGTTTACCATCGGCCGACTGCTTTAGACGATAGTTAATGACAGAAAAGTCCAGCGGACAATTATCTGCCGACGTTTCGCGTGGCTTTAAATTGGCCAAAAATTCATTTGTTAATGCAAAAAAATAACTATTATGGTATGATCGTTTACTGTCGGGCGTTCATGGCGATCGTCTATTTATGTTATGTGATAGCGAAAAATATCAAAGGCCGACGGTTTTCACAGTTAGAAAAATGTTTAGTGATAAATTCAATGAATATGAATATGAATATGGCATGATTGTTTACCGTCGGGCGTTTGACAATGTTATTAAATTTCGATGAAATATTGATGATTATATCACTGGGCGACGTTTTTGACGGTTGTAAACATTCGGCCGACGCAATTTACAGTTCAAAGAAACGCATACAATTTGGACTGTTTGTTTACCGCCGGGCATCAGTTTCATTCAATTGATAATGTTGCAAAATGACGATGTGCACGTGGGCCGATGAATCGGATGGTTAAAACACCGTTTAAAGTAATTAAAAAGATGTAAAAAAATACAAACAATTTTAACTGATTGTTTACCGTCGGTCATCAGTTTCAGTAAACTGATAATATTGCAAAACGACGATATCTACGTGGGCCGACGAATCGGGAGTAATATTTTATAAATAATTTAAATGCTATCAAATAATTGAATATAATAATTTAAGATTGCACAACATATAAGTAACTAATTTTGAAATATTATACATATAAGATATTATATTCCGACATATTTAGAGCAGGAGTGCCAGCAACAGCTGTAACAAACGCACGACAGTCCTTTATTTATTTTCAGTTGCCAGTTTATAAAGAGGCGTCGTCGTGGGTGAATGGTCGCAGTGGTTTTAACGTCGAAAAATCTGTAATACTGGCAGTATTACATGTAAAAATATTCTGAAAATGTGTAAATAGTCACTACAACACGTCGACTCTTATAAAAATAGTTTGTGAAGCTTTTAAACTTAATCAGCAAAACGTGTGGCAAACTACATCAAAAGATTATCATGACCGGTTAAAAAGGGAAGCTGCTTGCCATCACGTCCAAAAACATAGACAAACTGGTACGCCTCAAGGCTCTCCGCCACATTTTCCGCAGTGTGTGGAGACCCCCTTCTTTTAATGTTCGCCTCGAGGTCTAGCGCCTCAAGGTTGGCCTTAGGTTTTACCGTTGCGTGTGGAACCTCCTTAAGGATACAGTAACAAAAAATAACAGTGGAATGTTCTCTTATCAGTGTTGATGCCCACAATTTCGTTCAACAACATACAATAAACCGGTCGATCGGGTATAGTGCTGGCGCTGACCATAGGTTTTATGTGTCCAATTTTCTGAACAGCTTGTTAAGTATTTCTACTTGTAAAAAGTGCAACGCAGCGGAAGGCGACTCGTACTCTCTTGCAAAATGTGATAATTTCAAGACACTACTGTATGTAAACTGTTCCACTCTTACAGCCTCTGAGCACAAGGGGGTTACGGTTAAGAAGCGATCCCCTTGCGTGGCCTACGACTGTAAAGAGTGTCTTCAGCTCAAAACTAGGGATATTGGAGACAAGAACACTTTGTCTATTTTAAATCAGCTA
The DNA here is from genome assembly GCA_016904865.1 of Pissodes strobi. Lineage (NCBI taxonomy): Eukaryota > Metazoa > Arthropoda > Insecta > Coleoptera > Curculionidae > Pissodes > Pissodes strobi. The sequence continues at coordinate 137,651 of MU182335.1, forward strand.
CTAAATAAAGGCTTTGAAGAGGTTAAAGGCCTTATCCTTAAAACCGAAAAATCAAATGAAAAGCTCTCAAAAACACTAGATAGGACAAACAGAGCCCTGACCTCTTTCAAAACTGAGCAGGCTCTTGCGTTGTCCAAATTGGATGTTTTATCCACGACTGTTTGTGACATTAAGAAATGCAACGAGGAACTTCAGACCAGTGCCAGTGTCACGACTGCACTCAGGAGAGGCAACGATCAAACAGCTACAAGATTTGCAATTTGCATATGAAAAATTAAAGAGCAACAAGCGGAAATACTGTGCCTTAGGAATGATTTACAAAAAAATAGCACCAGCCTCAGGGTAAATTCCGCCGGTACCCAATCAAATTCTGGTTGCAGCTCTATGACTGGAAAACAAAACCAATCTGAAAAACCAGCCAATACCCCATACAGCTCAAAAACTACTCGCCTCGTAGGCCAAAAGAAAACTGACGAAACTCTCACAGCGGCTGAGCTAACTCCTCAAACCTCTATTATTATCTCCAAGATCTCGAACGACGCGTCAGATGCGCAGGGCCTATTTTCCAAGGAGTTGGGCCCTAGGCCCTAGCAAATTTTCGGGCCCCAATATGACTTCAGCTCCCACTTGATTTTTTTTGTTTCGATTTCGAACTGAATATATTAATAATTATAATGTAGTTTTTATTCAGATTTCAATTAAGCTTTTCTATTATTTATAAATTTGCATTAATTTTAATAAAAAAATAACAGATTTTAGAAAAACTAGAAAAGAAACACGAAATAAGATCTAAAAAAAATTATTGAACCAAAGCATAAATTAGTAAAAATAAACTAATATTTAAAATAACAGAAATACACTCAGGTTAACGTTAAAACTTTTCTTCAAAAAAAGTTTGGATACATAAGAGTAAACACAGCCAGATTTGGGACTATACACTAACTACTCATTTTTTCGCCTTTACTCTAACTTTGTAAAATGCTGAACTTTGTTTGTATTTTGTTCTGGTATATTTTTAATAAAATGTTTTTTTTTATCAGCCTGCGTTTTGTCGAGTTGTTATTTTTGTTTAATAAAGATTAGTTTTGTTTTGGAATTCAGATTATAAAGATGGCGAAACAGTATCCTGATTTTTTTATCGAGGAAATGTATATTTTAAAAAATATTCTTATAATAATTATGTAGTTTTTTATGTTGCACATTTGGGCCCCACTTGTCATTGGGCCCTAGGCCCGGGCCTAATGGGCCTAATGGTAAAACAGGCCCTGCAGATGCGACAGTAATGGAATATCTAAAAAATAATTCTGGCGAAAGTGAAACGTTCTATATTGAAAATGTACCGGTTATGTCGGGCGAATGCAAAGCTTTTAGAGTGAAGGCCAGAAAGGTACTTGACGGCAACCTCATGAACCCCCAAAATTGGCCTGAACATATAGCTATTAAAAAATCTCAGCAGATATAGCCATTTCGTTCCTAGTTTCCAAGCAGTTACAACAATCAGGGAAACCAACCGCAACAGCCGAGGCTTTAATCACCAACCGAGATGGAAGAGATAACTCTCAAACATACATTTGGAAAACCATCCACGTTAACACACAAAGCATCACAAACAAGATACCTCAATTGGAACTTCTGTTACAACAAGAAAATCCACAATTTTTATGTGTGTCGGAACATTGGATGGTGGAGGAGCAAGCAAAAGTTACTACCATACCAGGGTACCAATTAGCAGCAAACTTCTCGAAAAACACACTCGCATGGTGGTATTGCCATTTACAGCAAGAATGAACACTTCAAAACCATGGACTTACTAAAATTCTCAACAGAATTAATTTTAGAATGCGTAGGTATCTCATTTAAATTTAATAATACAAACGTCAGTTTATCATTTGTGCAATAATGCTGTTCCAGATAGTTTTAGCAGATTCATAACTGCATTCAATGAAACACTTTGTTATATTACATCTCAACATCATTTTATTTTAATATGCGGTGACCTAAATGTAAACTATTTAAAGGAAGCACATGAAAAAAACATTCTCTCCGACTTGCTGGAAAGTTTTAATATACCTGCGGTCTATTCTACCACTTGAACCCACTAGGGATTCCCCGAATCATACTCCCTCCGCCTTAGATTATGTTATCCCAAACCTCTCCAACTTTCAGGCCAGTAATCTTGAGGCAAACATAGCGGACCATAAAGAACAAATCATTATCTCGGAAAGTAACAGCCTTAACAATGAAATTGTAGTCTCCAATAAATATTACTTTAAAAGATTTTATGACGCTCCTAATATTTTTCAGCTTAACTATCAGTTATCCAGGACGAACCTCAGCCGTTTATATACCCTCAATGACGTAAACGAATCATGTTTTTTTTTCTGGCACAATTGTTTTTATTGTTTGGAGGTTGCCTGTCCTATTAAAAAATTAAACATTAAAAATACTGAAAAAAATAAAGCATGGCTAAAAGCGGATCTAATAAAGCAAAGTGAGCATTTAAAGGACTTATTTTGGCTTTCTAATACTCTCGGTACTCAAAAATCTAAACAGCTTTACTCTCAGACAAAAAAAATATTTCATAAACGACTAACTATAGAAAAGCACAATTTCTTGAAACAAAAACTAATAGATACCGCATACAACTCAAAAATTATCTGGCATGTAGTAAACACTAGGTTTTGGAAATATAAAAAAAATAACAAACCCTACCACAATTTTATCTAATGATACTTACGTATTAGAAACTCATTAGAAATTAGTAATGAATTTTGTATTTTTTTGCCACCAGTGCCGAATACTTAATAAATTCAACCTGCAATGATAATTTCAGCATATCGGATTGCACTTCCTGCGAACCTTATTTACAATCCATTTTTTTCACATCTTTTAGTACACACGAATTGTACTCTGCTTTAAAATTTTTAAAAAACAACAACATGCTCTGACCTGTATGATGTTCCAGTCTTTGTTTTAGAACAACTTTGGGATCATATCAAATTCCCCATATGTCATATTTTTAACCTATCACACGACAATGGCATCTTTCCCAATAACCTGAAAATGGGCGAGATAAGTCCACTTTTCAAAAAGGGTGATAGATTATAGGGGAATTACAGGTCTTTCCACAATATCGAAACTGTTTGAAAAAAACAGTTTTAGATCGCTTAGAAAACTACTTGAGATGGTCCAGACTAATTACTGACAAGCAGCATGGCTTTAGAAAAAACTTTTCAACAAATACAGCTGCTTTTGAGCTTCTAAACTTCATCTACACGGGCATTGATTCATCATATTACACTCTGGTCCTTTTTTTCGACATAACGCGGGCGTTTGACTGCTTGAACAGTTCATTTTTAAAAAAGAAGATGCACTCGTTGGGTATTAGAGGTAAAACCAACGACTGGCTAACTTCATATATGGAAGAACGCAAAATAAAGGTAAGAGTTGGGTAGGTTACATCTCAGGAACAAAAAATCAACTGCGGTGTGCCACAAGGCAGTATACTATCACCTTTGCTATTTACACTTTTCATTAACTACTTAGAAAAACATCTACAACTATCTGATAAAGATACCAAACTAATACTTTACGCAGACGACTGTAGCGTGGCGATTTCGGCAAATAGCCTTGAAAATCTGGAAAATAATTCCAATAAGTCTCTAAATAAATTTGCCAAATGGTGCATGAAAAACAGGCTTATTGTTAGTGAATCGAAAACTTGTTATATGACCTTTTCACAGCGCAAAGATTTTCCCCATGACACAATATTATGCCTAAATACTAAACGAACTAACAAAACTGACAACTTCAAATCTGTAGGTATTTATTTGGACTCTCATCTAAAATGGTGTAATCACCTGCTAGTAAACTTAACATGGCATATTTTGCCATCAGAAACCTCAAAAATATCCTAGAAACTAAACAACTTTTTAATACATACTATGCCCTAGCTTATAGTCATATGAGTTATGGTATTATCTGTTGGGGTCAATCATCAGAATTATCCAGAATATTTATCCTATAAAAAAGAATAATCAGAAAAATATTTTCACTTAGCCATTTAGATTCTTGTAAACCACTTTTTCAAAAACACAAAATTTTGTCACTACCGTGCATTTTAATTCTACATGCTGTGCTATTCGTAAAAAAACAATTTAACAGATTCTCACAAGCCTCAAACATACATAGTTATCCTACAAGGGCTAACAACAATATATACATCCCTCTCGACAAAACTGCTTCCTTTTAGAAAAGCCCATATTGCTTTTACAGCAACATGTATAACCAACTACCAGCAAGTCTAAAAGAAATAAACTCATTTAATAAGTTCAATAAAACAGTAAAAAGCTATCTCATTGAGACACAGATTAACCCAACATAATCTGTGATTTAGAGATGTTTCTATAAAGTCAATGACTACTTTACGATTTTACGATAGTTCTTATTTTAATGCATTTTAGCCATATAACCTAATTAAGTCAAGCCATCTTTAATTTATAAATTGTTAAAGACTGGAGGCTCCAGATGAGAAGCTCAAGTCTTGTTACTGTAAGTTTCTGTGAAATGTTTTAGCAAAACTTTTTGTAGCTTTTTAGCTCTTAGTTTTAAGTTTTGTTTTGTTAACTATTCATATACAACTTGTAACTGTCAAAACAGGAAGATTGAAATAAATAAATAAAATAAATAAATAACTATTTCAGAGCACACTCGACGGAAAAAGTGAGAATTTCCATTTCTTTGTACGCTCTAGAGCGCAAAATAGGTTCCGCGGCATTCGTCGATTTTGCAATTTCATTTCAATTTGGTAATTAGTTATTTTGCGCGCGGCTGTAGAAAAAAAAAATGTTAAAAACAAAGTCGGTTCCGATCAATATAAATATTATGTTGCAGCCTTGCAGCCAGTCACAATGAGGACGCGTGTCCCGAGCGACACGCTGATGCAGTTTTTTACATTCCATTGGTGGTAGGGGTACCTAGTGCAACTGTTCAAAAATTTCTGAATATTTGAAAACCCTATTAGATATTGCTATCGCCCGATTCGTCGGCCCAAGTACATATCGTCGTATTGCATACGGTAAAAAATCATGCAAAATCGCAACTTTTTAATACACTTTCGCATCAACATTCCGAATGTTTCTGCACGAAAGAGAGCTCCAATTGAAGACAAAAATGAAAGACAAAAATTCGAATGTCCGACGGTAAACGATCATGCCGAAAAAACTGTCATGAGCCGTTAGTCTATGCACTCACTTTCAGTTTTCTTGAATAGGCAAATTAACGATTATTTTTGTTATTTTCTTTTGTAAAATTAAACCTATTTAGCTTTATCATCAAATCTTAATTCAGTCAGTACAAGTTTTTAGATTGCTTCATCTAAATTCAAATTCCTTTATTTCTTGTTCCAAACCCAATCAGAAATAATTAATTAAGAACCTCGTGCAGTAGTTTTTAGGTATATGCCCTTGATATTGAAATAAAACTACTACGAGCAAAATATCAATATAATTAGTAAGGTGAAGTGGGGTAAATGTGATTCCTAATAGGGTAAAGGTGTTAATGCCACACCCTTCAAATGGAAAAAGATAATCATGCTTCCATCTACCGTACAACAGTCTGTACACCCTTGAGATGAATTTACGCCGAAAAAAGTTCACTGTATTACCGATCCCGCTAACATAGCCTATAAGTCGCAAACACCTGTTTTCCAGTAGAAGATTGGTTTTTGGCGTTCACAAAACGACACATATCCTTAGCCTGAAGATACCACAAAACATTGAATATGCTCGAAAGAAGGCGGCGTACTCATTTATAATATGGATACTTCGATCTTTTAGAAAAAAATCCAGAATAAACACAAATTGACTGACAAACCTGAGCACTTATTGAAACTTAGATGAGACAAGTCTATCTATAGATCCACGGAAAAGTAAAGTTGTTGGTCAAATTAATAAAGCCTCCTCACGGACCATAAGCTCTCCTGGTCTGGTCGGGACAATACTACTATTCTCGATGTGTAATGCTGCAGGCGATAAAGCACCACCTTTGATTATTTTTAAATGTTCCTTTATATGAGACTAATGGATGGCAGAATGCCAAAAGGTACAGATTTCCCTGCAACTGTTTACGCTGCAAGCAAAAAGTGATGGATGGAAAGTGATATTTTCAAGAACTATTTCTTAAAAACCATCATTCCTACCATCGGTGAAGAAAAGCCAGTCGTCATCATATACGATGACACAGCCCTGGAACAGAACGTTATTATTCTTAAATTACCGGCTCATATCAGCCACATTGCAACCGTTAAATACTGCAGTTTTAAAATCATTTAAAAATAAATGGTACCAAAAAATAATTACTTTGGCCGTAAAATACCAAAGAAAGTATTCTCTCAATTTCTTTGTAAAACATGGCAATCTATATCAGCAGATGTTATAAAAAACGGCTTTCATAAGAGCGACATCTATCCCCTAAACAAAATTGTTGTCCCTAAGAAGTATGAATCTCACAATAAACATCCTCAAGAACCCGAACATAAATTTGCAGAGTTATCAAGCAGGGTCATCAACATCGCAGGAAGCAGGGTCATCAACATTGCAGGAAGCAGGGCCATCAACATCGCAATATGCAGGATTATCAACACCACAACATGCAGGAGCCTTACCACTGCATTGTACAGAACCCAACACAAATCTGGCTTGAAGAAATTTTGCTATCACTAGTTCTTTAAAATCGACAACCAGAAAAAGAGAGGAGGGCGAAGGTTTGTCCAGGGTTCGAAATTTTGACTTCTGAAGAATTATATGGCTAAGAGAAGGTTAATCCAACAAAAAAAAAGAATCATGGTACCGAAGTCAACTTCGTTTAGTTCTGAAGAGGATTCAAACGAAGTGCCCTAGACGGACTCAAATGATGATGAGGAATTCCTGACTGATAATGAAAGAATTTTAGATAAAAAGCAACAAAATCACAGCTCTCTTGAGCAATTTGTTTATCCTGCTCTAGGCAAATGGGTGGTAGTGAAATATGCTACAAAGAAGAGTCTTTGTAGGCCAAATAAAAGAAAAGGTTGGAGATGACTGAGTTATTAATTTTTTTAAAATTCCAACATAAAAAATTTGAAGGGTATGCGCTGGTAAATAAGGCAGCTTCTTCTAATACAATGGTTTACTAATGCGAAGTAGGTCTTTGCAACAGTGGCGTCAAAATCAGACTATTCAAAAATATAACACATTTACCCCACTTCACCTTACTACGAGCAAAATATCATTATAATTAGTATATTATATTAAATATTTAAATTTTGATGAAACAATTAGTTGAATTTTTTTAATGCCGGAATAGATGCGTTACTAAAAATATATTTAATTATATGGGGTGTGGTTACATCTAAAACATATTGTTTATTAATACTAAAAGTTCACAAATATACATCGATTTAATTTATGGTTCATGTACAAGGCAGTTTTTTACCAATGCTTTTAGGTTATGAAAAGAGGGAAATTGATATTATAAAAATGACAAAGAAGCTTATCAGAACCAGAAGAAAAGTAGATTATCGAAACAGAAGTATTAGAAATGTTCCTCAAAGGTCAGACGTTGTATTTGAAGTTACTTCACATAGTTGCGCGACTGAAAGAAAAAAATATATAGAACAGACAATAGGTCGAAACAAAAAAGAAATTCTAGGGGGCCTAAGTTTTAAAATTGTCGAGCCATGTTGCATCTTAAGACAAAAACTGGATAATCACAGACAATTTTACGAAGCGACGAAATCCAAAAGAGAAACTCATATCACTGTGGGTAAAACGAGTTTATTATTATCTGTATTAAAACGTGAAAGTTTTAAAAAGTGTAATGATCATTCGTTACTTGCTTGTTGGTTATAATAAATTATTTCTCAAAATATGTAATATGTTACTTCTTACCTATGATTCTTCACCTCAAAAAAAAATCTCGAAAATATTTGTAACAGGTTCAATTTATGAACTCTTTGAGTGTTTTAATATCTGCAGATGCGTGTAGTTTCAATGAAAGAAAGACATTTGCGACTTATAACCAGAGAAGTATGTCTGAACCCCAACCTAAGTAATTTCACATATTAAAATACACTGATAACCTCACAAGATGTCCAGTGCATCCTACAATCCCGAAGAGAGTTTGTTAGCCAGCTAAGTTATAACGTTAAGGATGAGCTGAAATGTAGAGGCAACAGTGAGGACAATTTTGTGCTGAGGCTCTAAAGGTGTCTTATCCATTGAAGCAGAAAACTAAGGGTAGTTCACGGTTATGATCTGACACTTTTCTATCAGAATGTGAGAGTGAGAGAACTGCGCAGTAAAACCAAATGCTTTTTTTCTATTATCTCCTGTCCAGACCTTCGCAGCTACATAATCATGGCTACATTGGCTACACTAAATGCCAAGTGGGTGGGTTTTGTGGTGATAATTGCGACAAAGTGAAATATAGAGGTGAGGTGCGGTTCTCAACAATAATACAAAAACAAAACTTTCAGAAAAATATCCAGATTATAAGTTAAAAATGCCCACCCTTATTGGTATCATATCAGGCAATTAACTGTAATGGGTGGGCCACACGTTTATAGGGAGACTATTACATAGCAATAGCAGTTGTTTAATCAATAATACATAACTAACGACTTCGAAATAATAAACAACACAAGTTTTATAAAATTTCATTGTGTAGAAATAATTTTTTTTTAATACGAAACAAACAAGCAAAACTGGCTTAACGGCGAGTCCTACAAAAACTATTCTGAAAAATATCAAAATCAAAAATATTCAATTGAAAGCCATATCCAAGCCGGCACCCTATATTTTGAAACCGTATTCTGGACTTTATAATCCGTATCCGAGTGGGTGTTCACTGCTCGAAAAGCATAGGAAAACTGGGCAAATGATGAGAGGCGAAATGTTTTGCTTGCAGAACAAATAGAAGCAATTAAAGCGAATTTGAGCCAGTTTAGTTATAGAGAAGGAACTCCAAGACAAGTTGAAAGCGTTCCAGAGGAACTATTTAGAAGATATACGGAAACAGATTCTCGTCCTTTAACTCCAGCACCAACGTTGGCTAGTGGTGCTATGCGTACTTCTGGTTCCAGGAGATGTGTAATCCGGGAAGCATGCGCAAGACATCCGAAAGCACAATTAGTGCTAGATTTGAGAAGAACACATAACCAAGGAAGTATTTCTTATAGTACGTCACTTCACGAACCTCCATTAATTCGAATACAACATGTTCCAACTAGAGCAGCCAGTCTCGAAGAAATATCTAATTCTCGTCCAATTGCATCGACTGATAATTTACCATTCCAGTCGCCTAGAAAAAGTAAAACTGCAGTTACTAATACTAGAATAAATTTGAGTGTAATCAAAAGTGAAACAGAGGAAACCAAAATACTTAAAGAAGATAAAAGTGAAAATGAAGAAGAATATATAAAAAGAACGAGATGCTACTAGTGGTCCACCAGCTTTTCAAGCTTCATTAGACCCGGAAACTCAAGTGGCCACTATTGGCATTGATTCAACAAATCAAAGTGCTAGGACCTCTCTAATTCCTATTAATATTTCACAAGAAGCAACAGACTGCTTTACTACAAATAATATATTAAACAAAAGTGGCAAGCTTCGATCCCACAAAAGTTTAGATATTGACTCATATTTAGATGCGCAGATACTGAAACAGCTTAGAAGAAGGAAAGCTCTAGAAGAATGTTTAAAGACAATATCAAAAGACAAGTCAACGTGCCAAGAACTGGTTAATTTTCAAAACGAATTAAAACTAACTGCTTTGAATACAGATTTGTGGATCTCCTTGCCCAGAGCTTTTACGAGGTCCAGTGCAAGATTTGAGTTGCCAATGGATAGTAGGTCATTGGTTACAACGTCACCTATAGAATATGCCAGAGAACACGTTAGTATTTCTTCGCAAAGGAAACTGCTCTTTGACTGTATTTCAATAAGTACAAAATGGAAGCAGAATTAGAAAACGAGCACGAGAGGAAATTATCCGGCGAAGCAATACAAGATGCCTTGAATCTACTAATGGGTAGACCAATGAAACCACAAGTAGCCAATCGATTCCGAAACCTTCTTGGTTGGAGCGACAGTGACGTAATAGACTTTCGAACATTTTGCGGAATTGCTGCCTTGTGTGAACGAATAATGGCACCTTCTTACTGTCCTAGATTAGCAGATCGCAAATTTGAGCCATGCCACGAAATAGAAATAGCTGATTTTGAAATTTTAACGAGAAAAACAAGTGGCAAAAGTATTGAGAAACGACTAATTCAAATTTTAAATTACATTAAAACTCTGTAATTTATAATTATGTGTAATAGATGTAAGTCATGTGTTTCAAAATACAAAACGATGTTAAAAAAAAACTACGGCTAAAGGCCTACAGGTTTTGTAAATCTTTTCGAGACAAGATTTGAATATAAGAGAATAGTTTAGAATATGTTGTAATTAAATCCTATCTTATTTTCACCGTGATGATGTCTCGTTGTTTCCATTTCCTTAAATTCAATGCATGTAATACTTTATGTTACGTTACCATTTCCTATTTATGTTCCCTTTAATTTTAATGTTTCGCATGCGAGCTGTGAAAGTGGTTGAATAATTTCTACACTGTTAGACGAGGGAACTGCTGCAACGTGAAAATATCGTTGAAATGTATAGAGTAGAATTTTTGCAGAAATTCCATCCTCTCCAGAAGAGTGTTTGTTCTCCATGGAGTTTAGCCATACAGCCAGATATCTCGGATTCCGGATTGTTTCCTGGCGTGTAAAACATGCATAGCTCATAGAAGGTCAAGTCTTTTTAATGCCTCTCGTGGCGGCCGTGTTCTGCTTGGACTATTAAACAATTTTAATTCTCAGCGTTTATATCTTTCAGAGAGGGTGGCATTTTGTGGTGACATTGTGAGAAAGTGAATAATAGAGATGAGGTGCGGTTGTCAAAAATAATACAAATTTAAAACTTTCAGAAAAATGTCCAGATTATAACCCAAAAACGTCCACCACGATGTTATTAAGCACCCTTAAATTGGTATCATATCAGGCTATAAACTGTGATGAGCCACACGTTTACAGGGAGGCTATTCCATAGCAATAGCAGTTGTTTAATCAATGATACATTAGCAACGACTTCGAAATAATAAAGATAAGTTGTATAAAATTTCGTTGCGTAGAAATCATTGTAAATTAAGTTTTTTAATATGAAACAAACAAGCAAAACTGGCTTAACGGCGAGTCCTACAAAAATTATTCCGAAAAATATCAAAATCAAAAATATTCAGTTGAGAGCCATAGCCAAGCCGGCACCTTATATTTTGAAACCGTATTCTGGACTTTATAATCCGTATCCGAGTGGGTGTTCACTGCTGTGTAATCATCCAATGGAGAAACAAGCAAGAGAACTATTTCGAAAAGCAAAGGAAAACTGGGCAAATAATGAGAGGCGAAATGTTTTGCTTGCAGAAGAAATAGAAGCTATTAAAGCGAATTTAAGCCAGTTTAGTTATAGAGAAAAAACTCCAAGACAAGTTGAAAGCGTTCCAGAGGAACTATTTAGAAGATATACTGAAACGGATTCTCGATCTTTAACTCCAGCACCAACGTTGGCTAGTGGTGCTACGCGTACTTCTGGTTCCAGGAGATGTGTTACTCCTGAAGCATGCGCGAGACATCCGAAAGCACAATTAGTGCTAGATTTAAGAAGAACACATAGCCAAGAAACTATTTCTTATAGCACGTCGCTTCACGAACCTCCATTAATTCGAATACAACATGTTCCAACTAGAGCAGCCAGTCTCGAAGAAATACCTAATTGTCGTCCAATTGCATCGACTCATAATTTGCCATTACAGTCGCCCAGAAAAAGTAAAACTGCAGTTACTAATACTAGAATAAATTTGACCGTAATCAACACTGAAAAAGAGGAAACCAAAATACTTGAAGAAGATAAAACTGAAAATGAAGAAGAATATATAAAAAGAAGGGGAAAGAAAAAGAAGAAAAAAGAACGAGATGCTTCTAGTGGTCCACCAGCTTTTCAAGCTTCGTTAGACCCGGAAACTCAAGTGGCCACTATTGGCATTGATTCAACAAATCAAAGTGC
>MU182335.1:149800-204024 GCA_016904865.1 Pissodes strobi
GAACATTTTGTGGAATTGCTGCTTTGTGTGAACGAATAATGGCACCTTCTTATTGTCCTAGATTGGCAGATCGTAAATTTGACCCATGCCATGAAATAGAAATAGCCGATTTTGAAATTCTAACGAGAAAAACAAGTGGCAAATGTATTGATAAGCGACTAATTGAAATTTTAAATGATATTAAGACTCTGTAATTTATAATTATGTGTGATAGATGTAAGTCAGTGTTTCAAAATACAAAACAATGTTGAAAAAATGTTTATATAAAAGCCCGACAGATTTTCTAAATCTTTTCATGAAAAGATTTGACTACAAGATAGAATAGTTTGGCATATGTTGTAAGTAAAAATAACGTCAAACTGCCGGAACATTTATCTAATCCTACAGATATTCATGACTTCTTTCAGAAGACTCATGACTTACTAGATACCACTTGCGCTGAGCTGGTGCACTTTTATACAAACAATAGGCTAAATGATTGGCTTTTCAGTTAATGGACGAAAATGTACTTTTGAGAATTATTTCGAAAATATCGTCAAAGGCAGTAGGCGAGGATGGCATCTCCATTACAGATCTAAAATTATGTCTCCCTTTTTCTACGAATCCGCTATTAAATATTATAAACACATGCATTCTTGAAAATAAATGCCCGAAAATATGGAAACGGACAATTATTAAACCAATTGCCAAGGTTTCGGACCCTCAAGAGTTGAAGGATCTTAGACCTATTAGTATCCTTCCGGCGATTTCTAAGATCCTTGAAAAACACATCTGCAATCACCTGTCTCAATATGCAGAAAAAAACAAAATTATTCCTGAATGTCAGTCAGGATTTCGAAAGGGTTTCAGCACTTGCACCAGTTTGGTCAATATTCTAAATGAAATACGCCTGAATGATGAGGGAAAAGATTACACTTGCATGGCACTTCTTGACTTCAGTAAAGCTTTTGATACTTTAAGCCATGATATGTTGTTAGGTAAATTGTTAGGTGGTATTGTGGCCTGTTAGAAAGCGCAATTTGCTTTTTTTTTTAAATTATCTAATGGATCGCCAAAGCCGAGTTACACTTATCGATCGTGGTAATAGTATTTCTTCTGAGCTTAAGTCAATCAGATACGGGGTACCACAAGGCTCTGTCCTATCACCTTTATTATTTTCTATTTACGTTTTTGATATGGGTAGGGATATTGTATATGCTAAACTGCAACAGTATGCTGGCGACTCTCAATTATATATTCCTATTAACAATTAAAACATCGACACTGCACAACAACATCTTACTTCTGATTTAAAGCTAATTGACACCTATGCGAGAAATCATAACTTAAAACTAAATACGTCTAAATCACAAATTATTGCTCTGTGTAGTGGGGCTGGAATCAAGTGAATAACAGCTTAATTCCAACAGCGAGTGAAGCTAAAAATTTAGGTGTCATTTTCGATAGCTTTTTAACGTTCGAATTCGAATCATACATAAAACTTAAAATAAAAGCCGCGAACCTCCGTTTAAGAAATCTTTACCAATTAAAAAAGTATCTGCCATCTAAGCAAAAACAATACTTATGTGATACTCTGATTCTTTCATTGTTTGACTATGCTGATGTCGTGTATGGCACCTCCTTATCCTCAACAATGACTAAAATGATACAAAAAGTTCAAATTAGCTGCATAAGATTCTCTTATAACATTCCTAATCGAAATCATATTACTCCATACTTAAATTATACCAACATTTTAAACTTGCAGCATCGTAGAAAATATCATTTGTATACTTTTATATATAGAATAATAACAAAGGACCAGCCTAGATACTTAAATTAAGCAATGTTTTTTCTGTTTTTAATCATGCACATAACACAAGGAATAACCAAAATTTTGTCATGCCGTTGCACAGATCTTCATCTTTTCAGCGTTCCTTTACCTTCGTAGCAATACGAATGTGGAATAATTTACCTGCCTATGTGAAGAGCCTTTCTTTGAACAGATTCTCTAAATATGTTAAAACCGAATTATTGGATCAACAATCATTATTGTAGACTATTTTATGTATTTTGATTTTGAATTTTTACATTTTAAGGAAAATATTATATTATTCTTATCTTTTTTTTATTGATATATATTGCAACATAAAGATTGACATTTTGTACTTCTGCGGCTCGGTTGGCTGTGTTCGGTCGTCTGCATCCGTTACCGGTCTTGGACTCTTCTTTATCTCTCGCTCGGGTCCTTGCAGTTTCCTCTGTTGCTCCTCCTCATGGTGTCGCCTTTGACTGTATGTTGTCTGAATTTCAATGAATATTTAGGTAGAATCTAGAATATATAGCTAAAATTAAGGAAATAACTAAATATTAAGATTGCCTTCAAAACCTACCACATTTACAATTTAAAAAATAATACAATCAGTCACACAAAACTGTCAAAAACTGTTTTAGGTGATGTCGAAGTCTTTAATGAAGTTGTCCCTTTAATGTTGCGTGGCAGGTGATTGAACACCCTTATATCCTAATAGAAAATTAATTTCTGCGTAAGTTTATATGTGGGAATGGGCAGATGCAGACTGCTCTGCTGACGCGTTACATACCTAGATCTCTCCGCCATAAATCGATGTCGATTTTTATATACAATGCTAGCAACTTCCAGTATATAAACACATGTAACTGTAAGAATATTCTCTTAAACAAATAAAGGGCGGTAGAAATTTCGAGGTTTTGCCCTGCAGATGTGTCTCGAAGCCTGTTTTTGTAATACAAAAGAGTGACTGGATAAGATAGTTGCTAGCATTACCCCAGAAACAGATTCCATAGCGAAGACGGGACTCAACAATAGTAAAGTAGACACACCTACCAACAGTACCAACCGCCGTGCCAAGCTGCTCAGTTGTAACCATATTATATATGGTTGTAACCCTAACAGCAAAGCAACCAGCTGATATTTTGTTGGCAATATCAGTTATGTGTTCATACATTTTAGTTCACTAATAGGGATTATACCAAGGAATTTGTTTACCACCAACTGACACATTTTCAAGTTTTCTCTTGAAGCAGAGCAATTTAGTCTTGTTAGGGTTTAGTGACAGGCGGTTGGAGTCAGCTTCTAGACGTCGAGTGCAAGGACTCATTGTTATAAGGCAATGCCAAAGAATTGTGGTGTCATCGGAAAACAAAGTAAATATCCCCTCAATGTCCAGATTTGTTCATTAACATTAACATACAGGAGAAAATGAATGGGACCCAGAACAGATCCCTGTGGAACACCGCAGGTTAGGCTACCATGTTTTGAGCACTCTGAACCCAAAAAGACACGCAGACTACGACTCTTTAGGTATGAAGAAAACCAGGAATGTGCAATGCCTCTAAAACCATAGCAGTGAAGCATTCGCAGCAAGATATCATGGATAACACAGTCAAATGCCTTTGACAAGTCACAAAAATCCACCGAGAAGACTCCACCGCCATTCGTTTGGGAATATAACTCATATAGGAAGTTGTATATAGCATAATCTATGTTATGCCCCTCGCGAAAGCGATATTGAAAATTACTAAGTATGTTATTGGACTTCAGATGAGACATAACACGAAATTTAACCAGCTTTTCAATTAGTTTTGATAGAGTGGAGAGAAGAGAAATGGGTCGAAAGTTAGAGGGATCGTCGAGATCGCCACCTTGTGAATAGGGATTATTTTAGCTGATTTTAAACCAATATCAGGGAAGCTAAGTAGAATTTTTGCAGAAATTCCATCCTCTCCAGAAGAGTTTTTGTTCTTAATGGAGTTTAGAACTCTTTTTACTTCATGCAAGTTTGTAGGCAAAACAAGAAGGAATTTTGAAGAGTTCTGCCTGAGAGTAACTAAGACAGACTACAGACAGACCGTAGATGGACAGAGGCTTTGGTGGAGATTTTGGGCGATCGTGCAGAAAAAGGTATTAAGCGCATCAAGTGGAACCACTGGGTTTGCAACTGGTTTATGGTTGCTTTTAGCCCGAATATAATTTACCATTCTCCAGCATAATTTTGACTTATTTGAACTGTTGTTCATTCGATTCGAATAATAAAAGAGTTTAGCAAGCCTGATAAGTCGCCGACACCGAGAACGATAGGTAGTAAAATAATTATGATATGCCGGGAGCGCAGATTTTTTGAAGAAATTTTAAGAGCCTTCTTCTTCTTTCGATGTCATATCAGGTCCCCTTAACGTTCGCAATTACATTGGCGAGTTGTTCGCGGTTTTCAGCTAATCTAAATAGTTGTTCAGCACTGCGTATTCCGGTCCAATCGCGAATGTTCTTTAGCCATGACATCTGCTTCCTTCCGATTCCTCTGCGGCCCTCGATTTTACCCTTCATTGTAAGCTGAAGGATCTTGTATCGGTCTCTTCTAAGAACATGCCTAAGGTATGATATATTTCTTATCTTAATAGTTTTAAATAATTCACGAACGGTATTTGCTCTATCTAACACTGCTTCGTTGGTTTGCATAGCTGTCCGGGGTATTCGGAACATTCTTCTATGTAACCACATCTCTAGCGCTTCTATTATAGTCGATTGATAGTATCAGGCTTCAGAGTCCAGGTCTCAGCTCCATATAACAACACAGACCAAATATAATGTTTGATCATTCTTTGACGCAGTTTTAGGTTTAGTTTGTCGTTACAGAAGAATTATTACATTCTCAGAAAAGTTGTGCGAGCTGTTTCAATTCCGCACTTAATCTCTTTACTTGGAGCTAGTTGTTCTGTGATGCAGCATCTCAGATATTTGAATTGAGTAACTCTCTCAATGTTTTGTTGGTATATCTGTAGAGAAGCATCGGCGTGCGGTTGGCGGCTGAATATCATAAATTTTGTCTTGGTGACATTCATTTTTAGACTCATTTCCCGACCTGTGGTGTTTACACAATCCAACAACTCTTGCAGGCCCTGGTCACTATCGCACAAGATGACCGTGCCGTCGGCATATCGAATAGTATTAATCAGTTCACCACTGATCTTCACTCCAAGGTCTTTATCTTGCAGACCCTTAAGACCCTTTGTAATCCAAAATTTTCTCGACCCATTCCTTGATTTAAACCTAGCAATGGCAAAAGCAACATTAAACAGGCTCACCATTCTAGCGTGAAAATTAGAGACAGGATCAGGCAAGTTATACCACAGCTTATTCAATAACCAGCTACTCATCTTGCGGCGGCATCCCTTGATTTGGGAAAGTCAAGTGAAAATTTTAGAAGAGGGCCATGAGTTAATATTTTTCTAAACGTCTGGGCATCCGAACAAAACCTTTGACAGTTCGTTTAATTTAAAATACGATGTTTTATCGTCTAAAATCCGTTTGAAAACGATTTTAAATGGCAAAATTTTATGAAAATCCGAAATATCCGGTCGTTTTAGGGCAATAGCCGTAGTTTCGGGCGAATTTGTCGTGGATTTTGAAGGGAATATTCATTTTAAATTCAGTTCGTTTCGTGTCATTACATTGCCTGAAAAATCACGAGACCGTGAAACTGAACCGCTAAGGGCACTGTCAGGATGCGTAGTGCCCGACAATCCAACTTTCCGATTTCGATAGAGATGAATAGCTGGTTATTGAATAAGCTGTGGTTATACAGTCTGTTCCAGTCAACAGAGGTGCTAAAATTGCAAAATCGCGCATAACTCCTATCACCAAAAATTCGCCCATAACGATATGCTTCTTGGTATTTAAAACCTTGCATACAACTGCTTCATGGTCAGACAAAACTACACTGTGAATAGTGCATGTTATCATAGAGCTGGAGCATACATAATCAATTGTACTGGGCGAAAATTTAGTGATACGAGTTGGCTAGTCTGCATGCATTTGCAAATTAAACGATCCAAGCAAATTATACAAAAGGAGAGTGGAAGCAGAGTTCCTATCCTGATAATTTATATTAAAAGCACCTGAAATAATGATTTGTCCTGTGGAGGGAATTTCAGACAAAACACTCTCCAGACCAAAAAAGAAGTCATTACAGTCTGAGGATAGTGATCGATATAGTATATCAAATATAGTATAAATTCCATGGCCCTGGAGAATATCATATAGAATTCAAATGCTTTACTTTTAAAAGATAATTATATATACTTACACTATGGAAAGAACTCTGCTCCAAATATTTATCATTCACCAGAATCATGCACCCCCCATGAGAACTTGTACTCTGCAGAAACAGTTACTACCGTGTAATTAGGTATATAAATAATTTCATTCGACTTCAACCAGTGTGTTATGTGAGTAAAAGAAACGCAATGTGCAAAGAGTAGTCAATGAAAAGAAACACGTACCTACTCCTATATTAACTTACTGAGTGAATTAAAGATATATCCGCGTAACTGGCCTAATTATCTCAGAATGAATGAATAAACTTATCTGAAACTTGTGTCACTTGTAACAACTCTAATTAAAAAACAAGATACGCGTTCTTCGCTCTATCAAGATATTGTGATGATTTAATTAGACAAAAACACGGCTGATTTTGGTATGCGCGAATAAAGTTTTCCAGTAATTCTGTGTTTACCTTCTTCAGATCGCTAGACGTAATGAGTGGAAATAGCTCATTCACTACTGTTGCTTGTGTGTACAAGTCGACACGTATGTCCACACGCTCCGTTTCGCTTGCGCAAGCACAACTTGTCCAAGCTTGGCATGCGCAAAATTTTCCTACAGACGCTCCAGCATAGTTGTACAAATGTACAAAAAGATTGATTATGCATGCTGGTCAAGCTTGCAGTTGTGTGTGTAGCCACCTTAACGCAAAAGAATATTCTTTCATAACACTATGATTAAACAAATGGCTTTTATGTTTGTGAGTAATAGTAGATCACAGAATCATCAGCCTAATGAGCCATGTCTTAAAGCTTTTCCTGAAAATCATTCATAACCGCATATTCCGGAGATGTGAAGAAATCATCAGTGACTCCCAGTTCGGCTGCCATAATGGGTTTGGAACCAAAGAGGCACTATTCAGTGTGCAGGTCGTTGTTCAGCACTGCAGGGACTTTGATGTGTTCGCTTGTTTTATAGACTACGAGAAGGGCTTCGATACTGTAAAGCATGATAAATTAATTGATATCCTCAAAGAACTGGGATTAGATGGGAGAGATATTCGAATCATAGCATACTGGAGCCAAACAACGGCCGTCAAAGTAGATAACTAGCTTTCGGAGTAAATTATGATTAAGAGAGGAGTGCGTCATGGTTGCGTTCTGTCCCCATTATTATTCAACTTGTATTCGGAGGGAATATTCAGAGAAGCTCTAGAGCGCAAATCAAGGGGGGAGTGGTGGTCAATAACCTTAGATATGCTGATGACACTTGCCACCAGCATAACAGATCTGCAGCAACTCTTGACCGCTGTTACCGAACATAGCGAGTCCATGTCCTCAGACTCAACATTAAAAATACGAAATGGCTCGTCATCAATAAGGCTCAGGTGATTCAGGACGGGAAACTGACACTCAAAAATGAAACACTGGAACGTGTAACATCTTACAGGTATCTCGGTTGCCTCTTAAATGAGAAATGGGATTTAACATCTGAGGAGTAGAATAGAGCAGGCCAGACAAGCTTTTATAAACATGCGAAAGATTTTGACCAGCAGACACTTAAAGATTCCCCTTAGGATCCGATTGCTACGTTGCTATGTCTTTAGCATCCTTTTCTATGGTATCGAGGTGCAAACGGCTGGCAGCTTTTGAAATGTGGGCGTACCGCAGGTCGCTTAGGATTCCCTGGACAGACAGAGTTACAAACGTGGAGGTGCTTTATCGATTAAGTAAGTAAAGGGAGGTTTTAAACATCATTAAGTGACGAAAATTGGAGTACTTTGGTCATGTCATGCGTAATGACTAATATAGGTTATTGCACGTTAGTGTTCAAGGGAAGATAGAGGGTAAACGTGGTCCAGGACGCATTCTGAGTGGCTATAAGATGATTAAGCACAGGTCTGTCTCTAGTTAGCGGCCGGCGGCGGCGGTCCAATTAAAATTACATTGGTGTGCTTCATATTATTAAGATGTTTCTGAATTGCCACCGCTTTTAAGCGTTGAGAGCTAATGAAGATAAAAACAAAATCGCTCTTGGTAAAGTTCCTACAGAATGGAAGTCATTTCTCTAAAATATCCTCAAGTAATAGCTTGCTTATGGATGTCATATTTACCCATAGTATGTTTTCTGAATAGAGGTAGATAGCCCTTCATATCTGATCCAATTATTGGAAGTTTATTGCGCTGTTTTGCCGTTTCATGAACGCTACAAACAGGAGGGCGGTGGAGGTGTTGTAGCAGAATCCTTGTTCTGCATTTGAAGTAGCTCGAAGTTTAGAGCTTTTATTTGCATTGCTTGTTCAGCAGTCTCTAATTCCAGAGTTCTAATTGTTGCGATCATATTCTTGCATGAATGAACGCGCCTAGTAAGTGTCATCTCTAAGTCTTTGCATGTCCGGATCTTCTCGCTCCATTGGGCTTCTTCATTTTTAAGGGTCTTGACTTCACCTTGTAAAGTTTCAATTCTTTGTCTCTGTTTACCAATATATGATTTAAAGTTATTTTCTGCTTCTTGTACGATGCTGTCAAAACTTCCACTATTTTGGCGGTCTTTCAATAAACCTGTCCTTGTCATTAATTTGCATTTCTGTCTGTGCTATCTAAAATATTTGGCAGGTATGCTGTACACTCCTTGAACTTCCAATTTTATTTTGCCCTTAAGGGTAGTTTGGGTTAGGTTTTTGTGTCTTGAAAATTTGTTTAATCTGACGCTTCCTTCGGATTCTGCCGATTTTGCCTGCAACTCCCTTTATATATGGAAGTATTGCTATTTATTTATTATCTTCGTTGCTTTTTGGGGATTCTTCTTTGTTTTGTTTTTGCTGATTGATTGCCTTCCTAATATTGTATTTTGTTTAAAGGTTTTTGTTGTTATATATATATATTAAAGGACAATAATAAACAAAACTATAAAAGTTAACTTTGAGGTTTTATTACATAAACATGTTTCTTAAATGATAGAATATCCTTATATACAGTAGCTATTGGTAAGTTTTGAACAAATAAGTAATATTGTTTAGAAGTACCTAAATCAAACTTACGCACTAAATAATCACGTGTTGTATTCCGTGCTATTTCCAATAATGACGGGAACTGGCACAACATTTCGTAGTCTTTTCTATAATCTTCTGTAGCAATAGAAGGCAAACTTCCAACTATTCTTATATAAGGCAAAAATTGTCTAATTGGTAGCATATCAATTTCGTGAATCCATTTGGAAACTGACATTTTAAATGTATCTACTGTTAATCTCGTATTATAAAAAAGTGTCGCCATGCTAATATATTCGGTACTGGATGCCTGAATGTCCATATGAAGGCATACATAAAATAGCTCATTGTATCCAAAGAGTTTATAAAGTTCACAAATAATATCACTGCTCAGGGCATACCCATGACATAAATATAGATACATTATCTCAGACGTGATCTGTAACCATGCTTCCCTCTTGTGAACTATTTCCTCCAGAAAATTAGAAAATGAAAGGAAATTAAATTGCTCAAAAATGGGCGCTAAATTGTTACTATCTATAATAATACGAAGGAATTCGTAGGCTTTATCGTTTTCGAGGGTAGAAGTAAGTAGCTCTAAGTAAGACATTTGAGGACATGTTCTTTGATATTTAAAATCTTTCCAAATAAGGCTGAAGTTATTTGCATCAGGATACATTAAGCACAGGCGAAATGCACTGAAAAAACGGTCACTATAATTGACATCAGCCCCTTCATCAATTATTTCTTTGACATAAGGACATCCACGAACTAAAGCTAAAGCCAATATTGTATATCTCTCTGTACAAACCGCATTGAAATCAACTACATAATCTAATAATATTTTTTGTATTTCGAAATTTTTTAACATAATTGACTTCACGAATGGTGTCATATTGCTATCACCTGGAACGTTTGCGTCCGCATTATAATAGAGTAACAAACAAACAGTTTCAATACAATTTTCGTTGACTGCGACATGTAGTGGCGTATCTCCACTATAGTCTACGGCGTTTATATTTGCGCCACTCCTAATCAACAAATGTGCTATTTCAGGATAATTTACCGACCTATGTAATGGCGCAGTTGCTTCGTTGGTGGATAAATTAACATCGCCATTCGCTTTAATAATTTTTTCGACTAAATGCAAAGCTCCTTCTCCAGCAGCTTGAAATAATGCAGTCTCTCCACAAAAATTCCTATTGTTAACAACGATGTCTTCAAGAGTTAGAAGATAGTCCACAATTTCAGGCCTAAAACATATTTACCAAATAGTGCGACGCATTTGGATTAAAACATTTTGATTATCTTCTCAAAAACAGGGAAAATTGATCAGCAAAATCAGCCTTTAGTGCGACAACTTTTTGAGTTATATATACTTTCCTCATGATTGGTACTTGAAGCTCTAGATGCGATCTTCAAATACATGATTTGAAATGTTTTTGACACTCTCATGATTATCCTCCTTTTGATAATATGCTACCGGGTTGAAAATTAGTCTTCTAGACTAATCAGTTTTTTTTATTATTTTTTTCTTTTAAAAACTTGTTACAGTTAATTTGATATTTAATCATCGAAATGATTATTTCTATTGTTGTACCGTCATCTGAAGCGAATTCGGACATATTTTGAAGATTTTCTTGTAATAACAAAAGACTAAAGTTTTATAAAAATCTATAAAAATTATTATAAGAATATTTTTTATATTATTATTAAAAAGTATCCGAACCCACCTCTAGGCATAGGGTGAGTTCGGATACGCTTGAATTCGCGTAGAAATTTAACTTATAGTAGGGCGGAATTCGGACAAATATAATTAAAAAATACATATATTACAGGATGTTATTTAAGTATGTGACCAAACTTCAGGGGGTAACTCTACGAGTGATTTTAAGACAAAAAGTTTATATAAACATAGGTCCCGAAATGCACTGTTTCCAAGATACAGGGTGTCAAACGTTTTTTTTAATGGGTTTTTTTTTGTAAAAATCTTGGTCGATTTTGTTAAAATTTGGCAGTAGTATTTACTGTAGCAAGGGGCTAATTTAGCCCTAATGATATTTATTATTATTAAGTCCAGTGGCGTTCCGGAAGTCAATCTTCTGGATATTTTTGAAACAAAAATGTAAGCCACTCACTTTTTAAAAAATTTTATATTTTTTCAAATTTAGCAACTAAAAATATAGCTTTGCTATTCTTTGTATTATCTTTGTAACTTGCTTAGTTTTTGAGAAAATTTTTTTGTGATATAGTCAGGGACATGTAATAGTGGTTTTTATTTTTTTCCTAAAAAGTAAGCAAGATACGAAAATAATTCAAGGGACAAAAAAGTTGTATTTTTAGTTCCCTAATACGAAATAAATACCAAAATTAGAAAGAAGTCAATGGCGTACACTACCGTTTTTTTCTTAAACTCGAACACCCTGTATTTTGGAAATAATGCATTTCCGGCCTATGTTGTTAGGAACTTGTGGCCTAAACTCGATGACGTCACAGACTAGCGCATATCCCTTAATTTGAAGGGGATATTGGTAGAACGCCGCGATATGAATACGTATCATCGTCCGCAATCGCGCCAGTGTGTGTCTCCTTTTACTCTGGGTCGAGCCCTGAACTTACATGTTCTGAAGCACCGCAATGTGTAACGGCGTATTTCCATGGTTATCGTTGATATTAGGTGAATACCCGTTTTGGATTAACTTCTTCACTTTAGCTAAATCTCCTTCTACAACTGCTCGCGAAACTCCAGTGACCGTCCGGGGATCGCTATAATCAAATGCTCCAGCAGATTCACACTAAAAAATATGTCCTTTCTAAAAGGTTAATAATTGTTATCGATACAAATTAAACTACAAAAATGCATAGTTTTTCATTAATAATGTCACTTTTGATACAGGATGGCAATTATTATGTAGTTGGAGAATTAAATTGAAAAGAAATTTGAAAAATCCAACGAACCAATTGAATTTACAATACAGTATGTTTATTAACAGTAGGCACTAAAACATGAAATTCTATACTATGAAATTAGATAAGATTATTTCCAATAAGATGAGGATGACATATCAAAAATTTCCGAGAGACTTGGCTCACGTCACTGATGCTTTGGAACGTGCTCTTCTGCCTGTTGACGGACAAGTGAAACGTTAAAAGCAAGTAGCGACTCGTGAAATTATTGTATAGAATTTACACTATATATTCGAAGTCATTTGACAGAGTTTGGCATGACGAATAGCCCAACAAACTGCCGTTCTTCGGACTGCAAGCAACTCTCTGCAGCTGGCTTGCCAGTTTCCTTAAGAACCGATCTCTGCACGTTGCAGTCAATGGACACATCTCAGACATATTCACCATTAATGCGGGAGTGCCTCAGGGCGCAAATACTTTCACCATCTTTCATCTATATTAATGACCTGCTGACCGAAACCAATAATCCTGTTCACAGTTTTGCAGATGACAGTACCCTTATGTCCCAATTTAGATAATGAAAACCTTTACCAGCGACTGAGACTTATCACCGCAGACAGGAGCAGATTACAACAATTAATCAAGATCTGGAGCAGGTTCGAACCTGGGGCGACAGGAATTAGTCCAGTTCAATGCAGCAAAAACCCAAGCAGCCAGGTTTGCAAAGAAAGCCAATACAGCGGGCCCTGACATCATTATGGAATAATCGACCATTCCTTCATCCTCGTCAATCGGACTACTGGGTGTCTCATCAACAGTAATATGTCCTGGCACGACCGCAGTCGCTTAAATATTGTGTGAAATTCACATTCTCTAGTTACAACAACACTCAAATGCATTGCACAGATTGTAGAATACCGCCACAGCAACCTCTCTAGCGTTTAGCCCAATGTACAGATGTTCGAGAAAGTCGAAAATGACATCACTTGTACCCATCAGCTCTTCGAAGCCAAACTGTTGCGTGCTTATAAGATCATGTCTCTCGTCCCTTCGGCAATAATGCAATGGGACGGAAGTTTGAGGGACTGTCATGATCCACACCCTTATGAAGAAACAAAATCACAGCCTTCTTCAGACAGGCCCGAGATCTGACAGATAAAGGAGGCAGTTATGGCTTCAGCTAAAACTGCAGCATCGCAACCGGAAGAATTTTTACGTTTTATATTAAAAAATGTGTACTGAATATCAAGGACAGTGGTCGGGCGTAAAAAAGAATGTGTCCAGCCACTGAAATATGATTTAAATAGTTCCTAAGATCTTTCTTTTGAGAAATGCCTTGGAATAATTTTGCGGCTATGGAAGAATAAAATGCATTGAGATCCTCAGCATTTAAAGAGCTAGAACGGATACGGATAAGGAAGGGGGTGGTGAAGCATAAATATGCCAGCCACTTGCGCACTTAGGCCACTTGAGCGGACTCATTGTGCCCCTAGAAAGATTTTACAAATCCAGCAGTTCTACGGTGGTTAGGTAGCTTAGTATGCGGCTTGGATCGCATCCCTTTATGTCGGCCATTGTATCTTGAGGTGAGTATGTCTTTGTCTGGCGAGAGCGGGACAGTCGCACAGAATGTGTTCTGTCGTCTGGTCGTCCTCTAAGCATTCTCTGCATAAGTGTTGCTTTGAAGTGGCGAAGCCCTTCTGCCGTTTTCCACCTGGTGCTCCATTCTCAATTTGCTGTTTTTTTTTAATTTGTTCGCGAACAGTGTTCATGGTGAGTGGTACTATTGGTTCTGGACCAATTGGTTTATTACAAGACGCGTTCTTAGCAAGAGTGTTTGCCCTTTCATTAACACGGTCTCCATAGTGCCCCTTTTTCAGGCGATGGTTACTCTGTTTTCTGCAGATATTTGGTTTAGTGATT
The DNA here is from genome assembly GCA_016904865.1 of Pissodes strobi. Lineage (NCBI taxonomy): Eukaryota > Metazoa > Arthropoda > Insecta > Coleoptera > Curculionidae > Pissodes > Pissodes strobi. The sequence continues at coordinate 163,681 of MU182335.1, forward strand.
TTATGCACTCCTTAACCATCTCCATTTTGTTGAGTGTTTGTACAACTGTCTTGCTGTCTGTGATGAACCATCATATATCTTTGTTTGTGATTTGCTTCTCCGTCACTTTTTCAGCACCCATCGTTAAGCCACACTGTTCAGCTTGGAATATGGTGCTGAAATTACCAAGTGGTATCTGTATTTGTATGTCGAGCTCGGGTATTAAACACCTGCGCCAGCTCCTGACGTTCTTTTTGATCCATGCATGTTGATGTGGATGTCATAAGTTTGTGACAGATCATTTAATGAGTCTAGTTCGATTTTGAACCGTTTGTTGAAAATATAATTTCTGATCACCAGGTATGTGTTCACTCTCATACCTGGTTGTATGTGGTAGGCCTCGTTTAGAGCTGTTGCGTGTCGAGGTCCCCAGCTTTTTCCCCTCCACGTACTCGTGGAGTTCAAGCGTACTGCGGTTACCTGTGCTTCATTTCTCACGAAAAGATCTAACGGAGACAGGTTTAAAAGTACTTCCACTGCCTTTGCATGCTGCAATTTTGGAGGCTGAGCTATTATTTTTCTCGATCGTGGCCACCAAACGACCAAACTAGTGTACCCATATGCAAACATAGACTTGGTGACAGCTGTGTATATCCAGTATATGATTTTAGGTGACAGTCCCATGTCGACGAGTACCTACACTGGTAAAATGCTCGGACAGCTTTCTCATACTTAAGATCTAGGTGGCGCTGGTTAAGCTCTTTGTCTAGGATAATTCCTAGATATTTTACTTCTTTTGATAGCTTCAGTTGTGCCCCAAACAAAGAGGGTGGATTGAATTTCAATTCCCTCCTTCTTGTAAAGCACAAGTTTTGTTTTGTTGGGATTGACCGAAAGTGGGTTTTCGTTGCACCATCTCTCTACTATTTTGAAAGCTCTGTTCATTAACTTTGACAGACCCCCTTCAAACTTGCCCACAACAGTGATTGTTATGTCATCAGCGTATCCGATCAGAGAGTCCTGCTTTGTTCAGGTTTGCTATGAGGTTGTTTACGATCACATACAAGAGCAACGGGGAGAGTACCCCTCCTTGGGTGCATCCTCACCTTACGAGTGCGACAGTTTTGTTATCTATAGTTGGGTTTACAGCTCTAAGTTTAAGCATACTGGCCATCCAGCCCCTCATGGTGCGGGTCGACTCTATGGTTTGTTAGTGCTGTGTTTACGCTGTGAAAAGTAGCCTTATCAAAAGCTCCTTCAATATCGAGAAACGCTCCAAGAGCGCATTCTTTCCGGTGCAAAGCTTCTTCAATTGTGTGAACTACGCAGTGAAGTGCTGTTCTGGAGATTGTCCAGCCCGATATGCGTATTGGTTTGGATGAATATCATGATATGGTAGGATATCTCCTCTAATGTATCTATCACAGAGCCTCTCTAGCGTTTTCATAAAAAATGAGGTTGGTATGATTTTGGTTCAGACTAGTATTTTTTTCCTGGTTTGGGTATAAAGTAAATGTAACTCTTACATTTTTCCAAGCTTTGGGTACGTAGTTGTAGACCAGGCAAGCTTTAAATAGCATTTCTAAATGATCACCCCGGGGCCCTGATTCCCCATTGAAGCAAACCTGGAACAAAAGCTAGAAATGGGAGTAGTTTTATTTATTTAAATTTTTGAATTCAGCAGAGTCGAAATTATAACTATCGGATCAGAAAATGCTATTTTTCCAGAAAATCAATAAAAATGTTCTCTAGTCGATATGGATTTCCAGTTTTTCACAAAAATTTCACGCTCATCAGACAGAATATTTTTGAATTAGACCATTTAAACGCGGTCCTTCTAACGTCTTTGTCCAAACCACATCATATTTTAGCTTCATCAGAAAAATGTCAGGCGCCAAGTAATCACAGGCTTCGCTCAGTCACAGATCATAGTCAGAAACGAGTTTGAACAGAATAATATCAAGATTTTGCCTTAGTGTTCAAGAAGTCCTGATTTCAATTAAGCTTCAAAGTAGTCTATTTAGTCTTTATTTTCCTGCCGACAAAGGAATATTACACTGGAAAATTCAATATCATACAAACATCAGTCATGTAAGTCGGCAAGAAAAGAGTTAAAAACTCAAAAAATGAAATTAAGACAAACGAATGTAGACATTTATGAGATTTTTATTCTTGTAGAAATAAATAAACAAAAATATATATTAGGATGTATTTACATCCCTAGTCCTTCTCCAGAACAGTGTTACTTAGCTCATTGTGAGTCAGTTGAGTTAATTTGTGAAGAATTTCCAGAGTGTCTGCTTGTAGTGGCTGGAGACTATAACCTGCCAAATTCAATATGGGAGAATAACGAAGAGGTAGGACTTGGTGTTGACAACACTGTGCTGTTGACGAGCCATCTGGTCCAATTGCAAATTATTTCAGTTTTTTCAATTGTTTACAAAAAAATGTGATACTAAATAAAAGAGGTAAATTGTGAGATTTAGTCTTTACTAATATAGAGGAACTGAAAGTAAAGAAAGCAGTAGACATACATACAGCAGTTGAGTTTGACTTAAAATTGCTTAAATATGAGGAATATTTTTGGGACTTTAAGAATGGTGACTACATTTCTATTAATGACTTTTTAACCAGTATAAACTGGACGGCATGTTTTAGAGATGTGAAATTAGAAGAAAACATTCAATATTTGTATTCAGTTTTATTAGAAGCTATTCGCTTATTTGTTCCCCTTAAAAAGTATAAAACATTCAACTTTCCAAGTTGGTTTAGTGCTGAGCTTAGAAGCCTTGTCATTCAAGAAAAGGTAGCGCATATAATCTATAATAATAATAATAATTATAATCTATTTTCAGAATTAAGGGATCGTTGTGGTAGGGTACATAAAATTTCTTATCAAAAACACATAAATAAAATAGAAAGGGTTTTGGTCCTTTATTAACAGTAAAAAATGGATACCGTTTGCCTGAGAAAAAATGTTTTACAGTAATAAATATAGCGAACGTAGCACTGACTCAGCCAAACTTTTTGCTGAGTGTTTATTCTCATGACAATGTAGAATTTTTTCCAGATATAACATATGAAAAATTAGTTGACATTTCGTTGGTTCAGTTCTCCCTTGGTGACATTTTTGAAGCCATAGATAAAGCACCTCCAAAAGTGGGCGCAGGACCTGATGGAGTCGCATTGTTCTTTTCTTAAAAAATGTATTTGCACTTTGGTACCACCAATACAAAACCTGTTTAATTCTTGTCTAAGAGAAGGGAAATTTCCTGCTTTTTGGAAAAGTAGCTTTTTGAAACCAATTTATAAATCGGCTTTCTGCGTTATTTAAAAACATTATTAATCTAAAGCAATTTGGATTCATGAAAGGTCGCTCGACTGACGTAAACTTGGCTCTGTATGTCAATTTTATTACTGAGAGCCTGGAAAAGGGTTTACAGGTTGACTCGGTCTATACAGACTTTGCTAAAGCTTTTGTCCGAGTCAGCCATGACTTATTGATTTATAAGTTTAGCTTGTTGGGATTCAAAGATCCATTTCTAAGTTCTATTGAAAGTATGATAACAGATAGAGACCAGGCAGTTAAAATCAATAACGCGCGTCGTATCAAATTTGATTCAAGTACCCTCAGGTGTCCCACAAGGGTCCCACTGTGGACCTATTTTATTTTGTATATTTTTAATGGACCTAGTTTTAAAAATACCAGCCTGTAAATTGCTCAAATTTGCGGATGATATAAAAAAATTTATTGCATTAAAATATCTTGCACAGGCTGAGGAGTTTCAAGGATCTCTTGACATTTTTTGTGAGTGGTGCAAGACTAATAAAATGGACTTAAATGTTAACAAATGTTATTCAGTAACATTCTCTAGGCTTAAAAATCCAATTTAATTCGAATATAAAATAGATAACACCTCTATAACAGTAAAAGAGGAGATACGAGACTTGGGTATCCACTTAGATAATAAGCTTACTTTTTCTAGTCACATAAATTATATAACTTCAAAAGCAATGAGAATGCTTGGCTTCATTCAGAGGTCATCACCTGATTTTTCGATTCAAACCTTCAAAAAGCTTTTTTGTAGTTTAGCCCGGCCTATATTAGAATATGGGTCAGTAGTTTGGTCGCCATCTTATAACTGCTATGTAAAACAAGTTGAATCAGTTCAAAATAAATTTTTAAGGGTGGTAGCTTTTAGATGTGGGTACCGGAGGGAAGAATATGAATATGGTGAGATTAGAAGACAGTTAAACATAATGACCTTAGAATCAAGGCGCACTTTTGTTGATTTATGTTTTTTGCATAGGGTTTTGAACGCAGCAGTAGATTGCCCTGAGTTGCTGGCTCATTTCAAACTAAGAATTCCATATAACAGTATTAGAAGTAACAATGAAATTTTTTATACTCCCTTTCATTGAACTAATTATGGATTAAATGAGCCAGTAACTTGGTTAGTAAGATCTTCTAATAGTATTTTATCTGCAAACAAACAAATTAATATATTTGATTCATCTGTTGAGAGTTACAAGAATCAACTTAAAAAACATTTAGGCTGTGATTGAAAGATTATTGGTATCAGGCTTGTGTACCTGGATAGTTTACTTATATTGATTAAGTGGTTTAATATTTTGTTATTGTTTGATGATATATTTAATTAATAATTATGAAATGCATTGTTAATTGTAAAATGGTTTATCCGTAAATAAATAAATAAATAATATCTAACAAGTTTAACAAATAAATTATTATTAATAATATAAAAATCAGCAACATGTGTTTAACTATCCTAATTGATTAACGACAAACGTATTAAAACAAATTAGACAATTAAGTATAATTAATAACAAGAAAAAATAGTTTAGAATAACTAAGATTTAAAAACTGTCGGGGCAAAGATCTTCCACGCAATTTGTTTAAAACGCTTTCGATATAGCACTTGTAGGTCAAAAACGTATTTAATTTTTTTTTATAGCGCCACAAATTTTAACTAAAGCTAAATGCCAAAGTATAGAGAAGCTTACATTGAGCTTCTACATTTTCATTACAGCCCTTCGAATTTATTACTTTCCCTATGTAAATTAGCATTTTATCAAAACTTGGCATTAAAATGGAAACACCTACTGTGTAATTTATTTGTAACCACATTCTAAGCACAATAATAATAGGCAAATATTGTGATCAAATTATATTTGCAATAATACAAAACATCCTTTTTTTGCTGAATTCGTCCCTTTTATCAATTGCCCAACAATTTTCCAGATAATGCTTAATAAATATATGAATTTCAAATCAAAACAAGACCTAACTAAAATAAAAACAAATATATTATAACAGGTACCCCAGAATGATTTTACATATAATATGAACTTTTAGGAATCGCGCTGTAGATTTTTCGACGCCATTTTTCCGTTTCTAAATTTCCGGGCAAAATCTAGAGAATGTTTTCGTATATGTCTCTTCCATAATGCCGGTTGGACACATCTGCGGCACGTTCTACAGTACATGTTTTTCATATTTTTAGGAACGTCTGCAATAGTTTCGTAAACATCGCCAACGTAATCATCGCATTTAGTTGGAAACGAACGATTTCGCTCTTTTTTGTCCGACTGTAAAGCTTTATTGGATGAAGTTGGGATGTTTTCTAAATCTACTTCCGTCTGCACAGATGTAGGCGAATTAGTATCTTCAGCTCTATGGAGTATATTCGAAACAGAAGTGGCACTATTAGAATCTATCTCGTGTGCCGCCTTGTTCGATAATAATGTATTTGTTTCATTATCTTGTAAATTGGAATTTTGTTCATTGTCATTAAGTGCTATATCTGCATTAACATTTTCTTCAGGTAGCATACAATTATCCGTTGAATGAGCTTGTAGCGGGAACTTCCTTAACATAACTCTTAACCTTTGCGCCTGATGAATCGCTTTTAACTTGTCATCTAATGAATGTGTTACTTCTTCTCGTGGAACTAGTGGCTCGATATTCACTGCAATAGAAGTAGTATAGCGCCGAGATGGCCTGTGTATGTTTCTATTCCTGACAATTATTTCTGATTCATCTGTTTCATCATCTTGGTCATCGACTGTATTATCCGGAGATAAAACTAACTGAAATTCATCTAAACAAGCGTCTGAGTCACACACATTTTGTTGCAAACTCAGGTTTTCCATAAAATCACTCTGGCTAATATTAGTATCACATTCAATAAGGTCATTGATCCGAGTGATTGATTTATTACACTCGGCTGGCTGTTCACGTGGATTCTTCTCGCCAGACTCATCATCAGAGATTTCTAGAACCTCACTATTTCGTTCTGATAGAATAACAACACTCTCTGAGGTTAAATCTGCTTTATCATTCATGTCAGCAACGTTTGAGTTCCTAAACGAGAAAATAATACTCGCTTGAGAATGGGCGGGACTGTCCAAAACATCTTTTTCAATATTATTATTATTGTTAGAACCTGTTGCAGCGTCCGTTTCAACATTTGGCACGTCGACTTGTGTCAAATCGTTAAAATTAGGACTCAATAAGGTCAACTGCTCATCAGGGACATTATCTGAAACTTCAATAAGTGAAGAACAATGATTCTGAGCTGACAGTTGTGCATTCAGCACAGTTTCTGTGTTATGAGTAACTTTTGTTTGTTTCAATTTAATATAATCGCCGTAAATGTTATTTCTTCTCTTTTTAGAATGAATATTACTTTCGTTGTTTTGACCTCTCAAATTCATTATGATAGGTGAGGAATGCATACTTTGGTCTTCTGGCATCTCATTCGAATTACTACGTTCGGTGTTTTCAATTCGTTGTTGATCACCGATTTTGTTTGTATTTTGTCGGGCGCGGTCCTGTTCTTCACATAATCCTTGAATATATAATGACTCGCAAGTCTTAAGAAAACAAGGCATTATATCATTGGGGATTACTGTTTCTCCTTTATACATGTAATCCAAAAGGCATTTTACTTCTTGTGACGTAACATCTCGCAAAAATATAATTGGATGTTGCGCGACCGGCACATCTTCAAATATGTTTCTAAAATGAGAAGAACACGCGGCTAAGACAAACCGGTGAGCTTTAAATATCTCTCCGCTACTAACGAGAGTTACATCGCAAAGAACTTGACGATCAATGAAATCAGCGAACGTCGTTTGAAAGTGTTCAATGCGATTTTTCCATTTAATAGCATACTTTTGACTTCCCATTTCTGTGGCATCGACATACACTGTGTTGCTAGTTTTCATAGGAGTTCCAATAGCTGAAAATAATACACTACTTAATGCCGTTTGATTTCAAATGAGGTTTAGAGCTAAATCAACCTAGAACTGATTAAGATTTATTGCAGCATCATAATATAAACAAACTTAAGTTATAAGGTAGACAAGTTAACATTCGTCAGTGACAAAATTAGAAGAGAATTTCTATTTTCACAGACACCTTGTAAATATCTTTCAATATAGGCGCGGATTTTACGCAAATCTGCGGAGTGGGGGGCAGTTATTCAGACATCCACAGGTGTACTTTATAATTAATAACTAGCTACTTTTGCCAGAAATAATAAAAAATTTCAAAATTCCTAAGCGTTGCCATGTAATAATGAGATAAAGTTCAGATGTCGCATGGATGATAAAAAATACATTCGTTTGCCTATCAACGCTATATTGAATCCATCTACAAATGAAAAGCGGCTCCTCAAGCCAAGCAACGCCCATCCCCCTTCACCGGTTGACTGCCCTCTACTAATGACAATGTATAATATCTTTTATTGCCAGTGACAGCATACAAAGTGACAAAAGCAACGTCACCGAATGGGCATCTTTAAGTACCCTACATATGCTAACCTTGCATTACTCAAAATAAACTATACAAAACAAACAAAGTTAATAGAATAAAGCAATGACATATCTAAAATACAAATAGAACACAGAAATTTATACTATAGTATAGAACAATAATTACCTATTGGAATAATGATGTAATAGTACCACCGATGAAATCGGTGAATAGTACATGTAATTTACTATTACATCATTATATCATATAGTATGCAAAGACATGTGGTGCTACAAGTCAAATCTGAATGAATAATAGTATATTATTTTATACGGAGGAAAAGTGATACTTTTCATGGCGCGCTCGTGTTTAACAGCCGAACGGAGTGAGGCTGGTAATAGAGAGCAAGCCATGAAAAGTAACTTTTCCTCCAAATAAAATATGCTGTTTTTTCTTCAAATGTCGACAAATTATTGCAAAAACATCTCTTTTTAATAGTAATAATAATTATTATTAAAGATAAGTTGGTTTCGCAAGGCGGCTTAGACCGGTGTCGGTGAATAGGCACAGGTTGTTGCTATAGTAATGTAACATAAAGCTGTCATTGGACACTGTCAACAATAATTATTTTTTTAAGATTGCGTCTCCGATTGCGTTTTAATTCCGTATTGATAAGCAGTTATTGAGTAAGTTCGATTAAATAATAACCAATTTGTTCCTAAATTAGTGATTTTTAGAAATGCAGTCACAAATTGAATGATAAATACAAATTGTAGTTTAATAAATCTTGAGTTGTTGACGCTTATTTTATTGTCTGTTTGTATTGTATCTATGTTGCTATGACAACACTTTTACCTCCGCCGGCGGAAAAGTCAAAAGTAAAGCTCCGGCGGAGGAAAAACGAAACTTCACGGCCGCCTACAGAGTCGAGTAATGACGGATTTACTGACGTTTGAAGAAAAAATTGTTTCTATTTTAAGTAATTTTTGGTATGTCTTATAAATAAGGGAATGCTTTGGATTCTTTGCAACTCCTCAGGAAACATATTGAAAGCCTTAATATTGGTTTTGTTGAGAGTGCTGAGTTTATTAATCTCTTTGCTGATGATACTTTGATAGCTTGTACTGGGGATGATTTGAACACTGTGGTGTTGAAGGCTCAAGATCTTTTGCGAAATATGCACACATTTTTTGGAACAAATAGACTTAAACTCAACATTTCAAAAACAAAGGCTATGATAGTTGGTACCAAATTTAAATTGAAGCAAATAGGGTGGGACCAACTTAAATTGAAAATTGATGGTGAGTGTTTGGAATGGGTGAATGAAATAAAATACTTAGGTTTTATAGTCAAAGTCAAAGTCAAAAATAGCTTTATTGATTCAAGTTTATATAACTTATGATCAAAGCATCTTAACCTAAGTACAGATGGTCCATAAAAAACCACCAATAATCCTAAAATAACACATAAAAGTGATTTAAAATCTGTAAAAGGCATAATTAAAGTATTTTAAAATATAACCCAATAAACATTACCTACTCTAAATATTAAAAAAAAATACACTTAAATAAAAGATATATGCAGAAAACAATCCATTGTGACAATAAATAAAATATAAAAATAAAACACATACAAGTAAACACACAATCACTAAACAAAAGAGTCGTTATAATACTCGGACACTGAATAATAGGCCTTTGATATTAATAAATTTTTCACCTCTCTCCTAAAATGCTCTTTGTTTGTGATTCTTCTAACAATTAATGGCAAATGAATAAAGAGCTTTTTGCTATCATATATAATAGATCTTTTAGTTAGAGAAGAGGAGGGTATGGGTAGAGACATTATATGAGAAGCACGAGTATTATAAGCACGAGCGGAGCCAACTTCTAATCCAAACTTTACATGCATGAGGCACACTGATTCCAAGATATATATGCACGTCCAGGGCCTGTTTTACCATTAGGCCCATTAGGCCCGGGCCTAGGGCCCAATGACAAGTGGGGCCCAAATGTGCAACATAAAAAACTACATAATTATTATAAGAATATTTTTTAAAATATACATTTCCTCGATAAAAAAATCAGGATACTGTTTCGCCATCTTTATAATCTGAATTCCAAAACAAAACTAATCTTTATTAAACAAAAATAACAACTCGACAAAACGCAGGCTGATAAAAAAAACATTTTATTAAAAATATACCAGAACAAAATACAAACAAAGTTCAGCATTTTACAAAGTTAGAGTAAAGGCGAAAAAATGAGTAGTTAGTGTATAGTCCCAAATCTGGCTGTGTTTACTCTTATGTATCCAAACTTTTTTCGAAGAAAAGTTTTAACGTTAACCTGAGTGTATTTCTGTTATTTTAAATATTAGTTTATTTTTACTAATTTATGCTTTGGTTCAATAATTTTTTTTAGATCTTATTTCGTGTTTCTTTTCTAGTTTTTCTAAAATCTGTTATTTTTTTATTAAAATTAATGCAAATTTATAAATAATAGAAAAGCTTAATTGAAATCTGAATAAAAACTACATTATAATTATTAATATATTCAGTTCGAAATCGAAACAAAAAAAATCAAGTGGGAGCTGAAGTCATATTGGGGCCCGAAAATTTGCTAGGGCCTAGGGCCCAACTCCTTGGAAAATAGGCCCTGTGCACGCCAAAGTTAAAATTCTCTGTTGAATAAAGTGAGGTCCGCAAGAGTCTCTAAACCCAATATTATACAAGAATCTAATAGCTCGCTTTTGCAGAACAAACACCATATTGAACAACTGATCAGTACAGGAACCCCAAAAACATACACCATAGCGCAACTGAGAGTCGATCAGCACAAAATATACATTCCTCGCCATAATACCATCCAACTCTCGAGCAACCGTTCTTAATGCGTAACATGCACTAGAGAGTTTCTTATTTAAATTAAGGATATGTGGTTCAAACCTTAATTTACAATCTATATATAATCCCAAGAACTTTACAACCTGTAAATTTTGTATAGACTAAGAATTTAAAGATATGTGATTTATTTGGCATTTGAAGGATATAATATTTGTTTTCGAAACATTAAGTGTTAAATAGTTTGAATCACACCATTCTTTTACTTTGACAATGTCTCCGCTGACACAGCTCTGCAAACGATCGGGATCAGTGTCACGCCACAAAATGGTCGTATCGTCAGCAAACATCGTGAATACCCCAGATATATTCAACTTTGACAAATCATTAACATATAATAAAAACAGTAAAGGACCCAATACAGAGCCCTGAGGAACACCAGATGTAATTTCTTTTTGGCTGGATCTTTCGTTGTTGAATAACACTGCCTGCCGACGGTCTGAGAGATAAGAAGATATCCAAGTTAATGACGTGCCTCTGAATCCATAAACCTCAAGTTTGCTCAGCAGTACTCTATGATCCACGCAATCGAAAGCCTTGGTAAGATCACAGAATACCGCTGCAGCGACCTCGCCATCATTTAGCCCCATATACACGTCCTTAAGAAGGCTAAACATGGCATCATTAGTGTTTCTCGAAGCCTGAAAGCCAAATTGAACATTACTCAATAGGTCCTGTCTGTTGATGAAGCTGACCATACGCGTTTTAACAAGCTTTTCAACGACCTTTGACAGGTTTGAAAGCAATGAGATTGGTCTAAAATTTGAGGCGGTTTCACAATCTCCACCTTTAAATAGTGGGATAACTGTAGCCAGCTTTAGAGAAAGAGGAAAAGTACCTGATTGAAAGCAGTTATTTATTGCTTCCGCAAGTATTTGTAATACCGGATCAGGAAGCCCTGAAAGAATATTTAAAGAAATGCCATCCCAACCAGAAGCATTCCTATTTGTAATTTGCCAGAAAATACTCTTAATCTCATCAGCATCTGTAGGATAGAAGTAAAATGTATCATTAGTTGAGATATAATTTAAAAAGCTTAACGCATTAACTTTTGGATCGATATTGGCAGATAATGTGGATGCTACTGAACAATAAAATGAATTCAATTGCCCAGCAGTCAGATTCGAGCTAGGAGATGAAACATTATTTCTACCACCTAACTCATTCACAATTTTCCAGCTTTCCCTCTGCCTGTTCTTTGACTGATTAATTCTGTTCGAAAAATAAGTTTGTTTAGCTAATCTAATTAGTTTTCTATACAGACTACGATATTTGTTGAAATATAACATAAAGGGGACACTGTAGAAGACATACTTTCGAAGCATATGCAACGAGCGCATATTCCGCGCCGATACTTTAAGTCCTTTTGTGAACCTAGATTTTTTATGTTTTTTCTTAATGGTTTTCAGAGGGAAAGCTGTATTGAAATTTTCCGATAACAAATCATGGAATCTGGCCAGAGGGTCAGTTGAAGCCTGTACAACACTCCAGTCAGAACGCGTACATTGTTGGGAGAACCTCTCATAGTTTTTTTGCGTAAAAAGTCTGCCCCTTTTTTTAATATTTTTAGGTTTGCTTTTCCCAATTTTAAATCTACACAGAACTGCCTCATGATCCGATAAGCCTGCATTTAAAACAGAACAATCCACAAATTGCTCAATTCGATTTGTGCACACATAGTCAATGATCGTTTCTGATGACTTAGTAATACGAGTTGGACTCTCAACATGCATAGTTAAATTATAAGAATCTAATAAGTTTGATATTAAGTGAGAATGCATTTCAGTTTTATCAAGAAAATGTATGTTGAAATCGCCCGTCAAAATAATCCACCCATTCAAAGGAAATCCCGCAAGAAGCTGCTCCAATCTAGATAAAAATATTTGAACATTAGTATTAGGTGGTCTGTATAGACAAATAATAATATAAGCATTCAACCTTGGCATGCATACTATTGAAAACTCAAACTGTCGTTCAACAATCATAAAATTAAATTTGTCAAAATTAACAAACAAAGAATCATCCATCAAGGAACTATGAACCATAATCAGTGTACCTCCATGGACAAACTCAGATCTAGAGTATCTTGATAAGACACTATAATTTGGAATAGTTATCGGCTCATCACACCCCAGCCAGTGCTCTGTTAAAAGTAGCAAACCCGGACACCCAAAACTATCTATCAAAGAAGCAACTCATCAATTTTATTTCTAACTGACTGCACATTAAGTAACATCATGGAAACAATGTTATTTTTCTTAACCCTAAAAAACAATTCCGATCAACTGTCAAATCGATCTTGGACGCAACAGAGACATCCTGTTCAATATCTTGGACTATCTGAATTTGTTTTAAATTACTAACTGGTTTTCGATATTTAAAGTTAAAAATTGATTCTTTTATATGCTTTGCTAACTTATATAATCCTAAATTATTCAGGTAACAACTGTTGATTTTACAATCACTAAATATAAACTTATCTCTAAGGTCAAGCAGTTCTACATTGATAGAAAAACGTTTCAGGTTAGATACAGTCTTACAAATTTGGTTATTTACATACTGTATATCACAAGACGAAACATTGTCTTCATAGTTAACAGGTATAGAACACACAATTAAGTTAGTATAAAAACATGCATTTGCTAAGGAGGTAATATCGTTAATATGAATTTTTACGTCGTTCAAACCCGCTAAAACAATGACATAATCAGATTCTGTGAAGTCACTTAAAGAATGATCAATGTTAGATACAACATCCTTAAATCTTGCATACGGTTTACATATAACTTGCACACAAAATACATTACCAAGAAGACGATTAAGAGGATTTAAAAGCTTTTTGCCGTAATCGTCCGTCAGTACGAGCACTCTGCGCGATTTCTCAGTCACTCTATTATTTGCTAACACTTTACTATTCTGTTTGAAAGTTTGGGTCCCTTGATCAACAGAAATGTCTTTTACTGCTACAGCTTCACGACCTTTCTTTAATTTAAATAATTCTAAACTTGCTTTCTTCAACTCGTTAACATATACCTCATTTTCCTTAGACAATGTTTCTATAGTAGTCAACATATTATCCTTAATTTGATTCATCTCTTTCAAGTCATTCGACAACTTCAATACTTTAGTTTCCAAATCTTCAATGTTCTCCAGTAGATTCCTATTCTTATTTAGTAGTTGCAAAATCTCATTATTCAGTTTTAATATTTCATGTTTTCGTTTATCAATTTGTTCAACATAATCCTTTTCAGTACTAAATTTCTCAACATTGTCTTCTTTTCTTGCATCATTTGATGTTACGCTACAAATTTCAATTCCTTGTCGGTTCCTGATTGTCATTAGCTCATCTTTCATGTCACTGATTTCAAGACAATAGCTCTTCTTTTCTGCTTCCAGTACTTGTATTGATGTAATAATTTCTTTGTTCAGAACATGTAATTCACCAATTTCATTCTTCAAAGACTTAGTATGTTCAATTTGTTCCTGTTGTTCCCTTTCAAGAGTGTTTATCGTGCTGATTAAGTCTTTATTTAAAGTATTAAGCTCATTAATCCTGCAACCAGAATCATATTTGTCTGTATCAAGTGATTTTATTTGTAGCACTAGATCTTTTTTTTTTTGTTTCTAAAGCCTCAATTTCCTTGCGTAACCCATCGTTTTGTGTATTAAGACTATCAATAAGTGACGAAAACTTTTTTTCTGCCTCTGAGACATCGTTCTCGAACACCTGGCTGTTCCTCTTCAGTCTTTTAATGTATATGTCTCTTTCCTTCAGTTCCTTAGTTAGAGCTTCGATCTTCTTTAACTTTTCATCCTCATCATTTTCCTTTTCATTGGAAATAACTTGACAACCCTCTGAACATAAAATCCTAAATCCACCCAACTTTACTAATCTGGTATTCTCTCCATACAGCTGGGGTGAAATACCGAGTTGCAGGCGACACAGATAAAATTTGAGAAGTCTTTATTCTTGCAACATTTAAAATTACGATTCATTTTCTATTCAACTTCTAGATTTCCAGGTCACAACGTCGCAATTTGCAAAGTTTCAAATATTTAGCAAAATTTTCGTAACATTTTACCGTTCCCGTTGGTATAGCGGAGACGTTATAAACACTCTATGCCAAAACTCACCAGTCTCGTCGTGCTCAAAGAGGTAAATTCAAAATTTATTTATGCAGAAAAAAGTAGTTCAATGAAATATACGATAAACAACTGATATGAGGGAATTCCTATCAGCTGTTAGATTTATTTTTTGTAACTTTAATACTTAGTCATTGCAATAAACATAAAACAGTTTTTCTCGATTTTCACAAACAGTATACACTTTTTAAATTCCACTTTACACACAAAGAACTGTCCATTTTAAAAGGACTAAAATGACACCAAGTAAGCCAATAAATTCACACTTTAACCTGCTGAAATCAACGAATTTTTACAGAGCAATTAAATAGCATCTATCTCTGCTGGTCGAATTAATTGATTGACAATGAATTACCCTTTAAATCTCATCTTAATTATAGTAGTAGTAAACGTTATTTATTAGGTACATATAACATACATTCTACAATATACACACATGCACCCTTAGGCCATCGACCGAAGTCCTTCAGCCTGTGGGACCTTAAATTTATAACAAACGGCATTATTTTTTTTTTAACGTAGGAAAAATTAACACTCACAATCTGATCAAAAAAAAAAAAAAAAAGTAAAATAAAATATTATGTGTATCTAGGTAATGATATTAATCATAATAAGTAGCAATGGATGATAAATAAAAAAAAGAAAACCAAAAAACAACGAAATATACATGAAAAGTACAAAGTTAATCCCTTAATGTGTCCAGAATTTCAAATAGAGTTTGTGAGGGGTATTTTCTGGCTGGTCTTAGGTTTTGGTCTCGTTCTTTGCACAATAGCTCCATCAAATGGACTGTCTCAGGTTTCTTGGCAAAATTGGTTGTCAAAATTTCTAGGCGTTCATTTATAGGCAAGATTTTGGTTTCCTGGTACAGCATTTCATTTGAAGGATTATGCAAATGGTTGTCGGGGTGTCGTACCTTGGTAAGGTTGCGTAATGCTGTGGTTTCTGCTACTTGAAGATTTTTAAGTGCTGGCGTTCTGCAATTAATATACATCGGATGCATGTATTCCAAGAGCGGTCTGCAAATGCTTGTGTATATATGTGAAGCAGTTTTTATGGAAATTCCCCTGTCTTTGTAGGTCAGACTTCTGAAATGCTTGGATCTTTGTATGCACTTTTTTTTTACGTTTGTGGTATGCTGGTTAAAGTTCATTTTGTGGTCAATAGTTATTCCCAGGTATTTAACTGCTGATTTTGGATGTATCACTTCGTTGCTCAGGGTTATTGTAGGTGTAAGGTTGTTGTTCTTATGGTTAAATATAATTAATTGTGATTTTCTGGGGTTTGCTTTTAATCGCCAAAGCTTAAACCATTCCCGGATGGATTGCATGAAGTTTTGCAGTGCTTCTTGTGTGGAAGTAATGTTATAGCTATGAGAAATTAATGCAGTATCATCGGCAAACTGTAAAATGTAACTGTTCTTGTTTTGTTCTTGTGCATCATGATTGGTATAAATGTCGTAACAGAATAGATTATACAGCAGCGGTGAAAGTGGTGAACCCTGAGGGACTCCTTGTTCGGCTTCAAATGTGTTGGAGAGCTTGTTGTTGACTCGTATTCTAATGGTCCGGTGGGAAAGAAACTCCTTTATAATTACAATTAGATGTTGGGGGCAATTCATTAGATGCAGTTTGTATAAAATTCCCTTGTGCCACACACTATCAAAGGCCTTATTGATATCCAGCATTACTGCTGCACTCCGCTGTCCCTTTAATTTGGCTGTCTGTACATTTGATATGAGAATGGAAAGAGGATGTATTGTTGAAGCCTTTGTCTGGAAGCCGAATTGATGTTTTGGGATGTGCATTTCCACACTTTTTTGAAGGAGTTTTTTAACAATTTTCTCAAAATTTTTTGAAAGAACTGGTAATAATTATATTAGAAAGAAAATATCTAAAAAACATCTTTTTTTCACGAATATCTCAAAACCTCTCATTGTTTGCATGAACAACTGTATTTAGGACTATCATACAGCCGCACTTTGAGTATTGTTCTAGTTTGTTGTATGTAATGGACGAGAATTCACAACAATGTATGCAAGTATTGTATAATCGCGGTATGCGAATTGTACTTAGATGTAATAGGTATACTCCCATTCGGATGATGCTTGAATGCCTGAATTGGTTGCCTTTAAGGAAGAGGTGGTTCTACTTAACAATGACATTCATATATAGGGTAGCAAGTGGAAAATGTCCTTTATACTTTAATGAATTTATTAGATATAATAATCAAATACATGAGTATCCCACCCATAATAATTCCAATTTTTATGTAAACAGGTTTACATACAACTCTCTGAAATATAGCCATAGTAGTTCCACTCACTACCTTCACATGCTTACAAAAGCGTTTTCCACAAGTGTAGAAGAGTGCAATGAGTCAGATAGAGATACTAGCGGATATGCCTAAGTAAATTAAAGACAAAGATAGTTTTCACTCCTATACCTGCTATTACGTCGACAGCCACAGCATTAAGTGGAATGGGAAATAGTAATAGGTGTTACACTCAGATTCTGAAAACAATTAGTATGCATGCTAAAGCTGAAGTTATAGATAGACATAAGGACATAACATAAGCATAACATAAAAAGTTCACAAACTGTTATCTTCTTATGTGTGCTTATGTTTGTTCCATCAATGTAAGCAATAAATTATGATTGGTAAATAAGGGCCACTACTTTGAACTTCGATTAGTCATTGCTAAACTAATCAGTCATAGGTACTGACACTGACATATTCAAAACATTTATTAATTTAACGAGCCATTAAGGTGGCTTATTTTAGTTCAAACTAGTGACCCTATGTATATATTTTTTTTTATTTGACAGGGAAAAGATGAGAATGAAGAAGCAATACTCACTAAAATTTGTTTTTTTGGCTTTTGTACAATCTATTTGTTTAAGAATGATAAATTAATATACATATAATTCCTTTTCTGAACAATTGAAGCAAAATTATAAAATTTGTAAGCTTATGAAAAGAATGAAAGAAACCGCTGATTATTCTCGTTTTACAGCTCAGGCACAAACCTAACATAACACAAGGACAAAAGCAAGTTTCTTTTTAAATATATATCTTATTTTATCTATGCAAGCAGGTATTCGATAGTTTAGTTTAACACTGGATTTATAAACTCGAAAAGTTCGCAATGTTGATGCTTAGTTGGGAGTTGAAATTTTAGTTCAAGATGAACTATCCAAATCATTCAGTTCAATTTATAAACTCAGTTGGCGAAAAGTTCGTTAATTTTCAGAATGTTTGCAAAGTTGAGAGATAACCAAATTTTATGTTCGGAGTTCAGAAAGTTCCTTCCAACCAATGAAAAATCACTGTTCTAGCACATGATCGCTGTCAATAGCCGATTTGACATTTGAGGTCCCACAGCTGTTTTCATTGTTGTTACTTTTTTGTGAGAAGAATGGAGTGAAATCAAGGATATTGATCAGTGCTACTTAAAGAAGTAATTCAAAATTATCCATTTTTGTACAATCTCGGTCACCAGGACTATACAAATTTGTAATGAGTTTTAACCAATCAAATATGAACTTTCCCAACTTCTTGGTGATCTTTATAAATGTCATAAAATGAACTCTGAACTCTGAACCTCACCAACTATGAACTATCCAACCTCAACATTACGAACTTTATGAGTTTATAAATGGACCTTAACGGGTTTAGCCACAGTTTTAGTTTAACGGGCTTAACCACAGTTTAAGCTGTGGTTTAACCATACGCAAAACCCAATGGGTTCGTTTATGGTTTAACTATGCTATGTTATGTGAATCTGTAATTCCAGCTCAATCTAAGCATCCATTCTGGATGCTATTTTTAGTTTTGTTTAGAAATTCCAATAGTAAAAGCGGGTGCGTGGTGCGTGTGCGTACTGCGTACAATCTCAGTAGTGAGTAGTGCGTACTCACACGTTCCGTTCCCAAAAATCGATTAATTAATAAACAAATAAACAGTCGCTTCTATTACTTACAGTTATAGGAAAAAGTTCTTGCTCAGAGTCGGAACTCTCGTTAGCCATATTACCAAGTCAAATACCCATCAAATAGCAAAGCGAATTATTTCAACTTATTCTCTCTCCTCAGCTTTTTTAGCTATTCAAAAATATGAATATAACAAAAAGTTTTAAAATTCAACAAATACACAAACACAATACAAATGTCAAATTGCAAACGACAAACAAGCAAACAGGGTTGCCGTTTGCCGTTCCCAGAATTCCGTGTTCGTGTTTGATATTTGGCTCTGCACCTTGCGGGCAATTCGCCAGCTCATTAGGGGTGACCGTGACTATGGTTCATAGTTCACATAATATTACGACCACTGACTTTCTAAAATAATTGCTGTGAACAAAACTGTACAACGCATTATAGCACTATTCTATGTGGTTAAAATCTGAATGTTTATAGAAGAACAGTAGTTTTTTGAGAAATGCAGTAGTCGGAATCCCCAGGAGTGATCATAGAAATGATGGATAATGGGAATCATTGGAGAAATTCATAGGCTGGATATTAACTGAAGCTGAAGATAAGTGCTTTGTTTAGAGTTAACCACCGATTATTGGTTTACGAAAATTACTCGTTGAACGCCTTGGAGAACCGACTTCAAGTTGAAAGTATGTATGTACATTGATTTTTCCAAGGCGCTCGACAAGCTTAGCCATTACGTCACTAGCTTAGAGCTCTGGGCTTTGGTGATATCTTGGTTGCCTTATTTCAAAGCTTTTTAAGAGATCGTTCGTATTAATAAAATGTCGATTGTAATAGGGGCAGTATCGGGGTACCGCAAGGCTCTCACTGTGCACCTTAGAGGAGGAGAACGCATTAAGGTCTATTCATGCTAGACCGAGGACGACACGAGACGAGCCCGTACCGAGTCATTAAGAACAGGGTGCCGTCCGAGTTTAGTATTCATGCTACACCCACCGACGCGTAGGAATACTAAACTCGGACGGCACCCTGTTCTTAATGACTCGGTACGGGCTCGCCTCGTGTCGTCCTCGGTCTAGCATGAATAAACTTTTAGGCGGTCGCGGTCCCGTCGCATCGCGGTCTGTGCTAGTCTCGACAGTTATGTCTGGCGACTATCCCATAACTCTCAGCAGTCAGCTGTTTTCATGTACTTCGTGATGTAACAAATCGTTTGTATGCCTCTGATGGTCTAGAGGTTTGCATCGTTAGCCTTCACATCGGCAACGCGAGTTCAAACCCCATCGGTTTCTTTTTATTTTTTTTAAGGTTATATTTCTAAACAGTTTTTTTTCTTGATTTTGAGTATGTCTTGGGTTAGCACCTGGTTAGTTTCCTTTTCTTGAGCCCCCGTAGCGAGCGGAGGGCCTGTAAAAAGTGAATTTAGGCATGGTGCTGAGAGTTATGGGATAGTCTCCAGACGTAAGTAGTCTCGACCGCGCGCGGGGAAGGAACCCATGTATTCGCACTAGACGTTCTCGCTCGCATCGCGTTTTCCTCCTATCTTTTCCAAAGGATCTCGAGAGACCGGCCCAGAACGGTTCGCGATGCGACGGGACCGCGACCGCCTAACGTGTTCTCACCTTTATTGTTTATTTTGTTTATAAATGATACTGGTAGTGCGATTGTCAATTCAAAATTTTTATTATTTGCGGCTGGTGCCAAAATAACGGACTACAGTTTACAGTTGAACATTGATATTCAATTAAGGGATCTCCGCGTGATTCTGAACCCCAAGCTTAACTTTCAAGAGCACTACAGTATGATGGTTAATAACGCTACACGTATGCTTGACCTTGTGACACGAAATAGCGCGGACTTGTCTATGAATGCTCTTAAATTATTGTATTGCTGTATCGTCAGATCTTCGTTGTAGTATGCATTTGTATTTGTGATGTAGTCTCTATATCACCAGCTGCATATAGCCGCTCTGGTATTCAGGTGAGGTTCCTGGTTCCCGCGTATTGTTGCCTGGCGTTTTAATATTGTTGTTCACACTGCTACACACAGCCCATATTGGACTTTCGCTTCGTCTTCGGTCGAGTCAACACGCTTTTTGTAGCGGGTCCTTTGTCGCCATTTTGGAGGAACACGTGGCTATCGTTCAGTGACCGTTGTTTCCCAGAAGCGTCTAGCTACAGACCCCGGCCGCATTTTTCTAAACGCCACACGTCATCGTATCGGATCATAAGGCGACTGTAATATAAATATAGTTTTGGGTTAGTTTCGGAGCGAGCGAAGGGTACAATATGACTTCGTGATGCAATCAGTTTGTGGCAAGAGCTCTCGTGGTCGAGAAGTTTAGATGGTTGGGTCTCACCTGGACGGCCCGGGTTCAAACCCCGTTGTTTTTTTTATTATTATTTTTTTAAGATTATGTTTCTAAACCGTATTTTCTTGATTTTGGGTATGTCTTGGGTTAGTTTGGGTTAGCACCTGGTTAGCTTCCTTTTCCTGAGCCCCCGTAGCGAGCGAAGCGAGCGGAGTGCCATACGGATAGACCAATAGGAGAGGCCGATTTTTACATAGTGCTCTACTCGTGTAAAGGATCGTAAAATGCAAGGCATGTAGTGTTAAAATATTTTAAAACGAAACGTTTTCCTGATAATATGAGATAGTAACGGGTGTACTATATAGCTAACATTTATATTGCAGTCGTCATATGGCAAGTTGCGATCACGTGTGGCGTATAGAAAAATGCACCCCGGCCGTTTTATTTAAAGCTTCAAACCATGTGTTATGCAACCAGCATCACCTTTTTGATTAAAAGCATATTTCACTACGTTCTAGCAAAACTTCTGCAAGGCCTCGGTAATGTAGTGGGTAGCGTGCTTGCCTGTCATGGCGGCACTGCGGGTTCGATTCCCGTCGGTCGCGACAGATTTTTTTGTTTCTTGTTTTTTATTAATTAACCTTTTTTTCTTAATTTAGGGTTAGTTTGGGTTAGCTTTGGGTTAGTTTGGTTAGCACTTGGTTAGTTCATGTTGATTGAGCCATTGTATCGAGCGAAGCGAGCGGAAAGCCATGCAAAGCCATAATAATAGTTTGGGTTAGCCTTGGGTTAGTTTTGGTTAGTTCTTGTTGTTTGAGCCCCCGTAGCGAGCGAAGCGAGCGAAAAGCCATGCAAAGCCCTAATAATACCCCGGGATATGGTTTGAAGCTTTAAATAAAACAGCCGGGGTCTCTACCTAGACTCTTACCCATACAGCACGTCCAATTTAAATTACGTCTCTACAAGATATACACGTGAGAAACAAAATATGTTATGATGAAACTAATTGTTGATCTAGTACTGACGTACACATATGAGATACACCTATGTTTTTGTTGATAGAATTGTGTGATATAATGTTTAATAATTGTATACCGTATGCACTTAAGATTTTAAACATTTTTATATAACGTAAAGAAGGATCATTAGAATGTTGAAATTTGACGTCCGTAAATGATGCCTACAAGGTTTAAGTCATATGTATGTGTGATGCTTTATGCAATATTTGTACCTACTGCATACACCACGTAAAAGTGCGATATACACACATGATGCAAAAAACTATATATACACTCTTTAGTTGTGTCTTGTCGTATCTACATTCCACCATTCAGAAGCACGTCACAGTGCGCGCGCAAGCGTGAGCATACCGGGCATGTGTATCTCATGTGTATCCTCTTTCCTCTATAAAAGTGGGGTAGTACATCCACATCATATAGCAGCCATTTTTGTTTTATCATTTGGGAAGACGCGGAAGTGTGTGTGTCTCTGTGCACTTTGAAACGGCTTATAAGGTATAGTAAAAATTGATAAATACTTTATTACTCCTAGGTACCATTAATATTGGAGCTACAATGTTTAATAATATTTATAACCCAAACTAACCCTATGCACCTAAGATTCTTAACATATTTATACAAAGTACAGATGGATCATTGGAATGTTATTGAAATTTAACGTCCGTATAGGTCCCTACATGATGCTTACAATGGTTTAATGTAATTTGTTGGATTTCTACCTAACATTTTTATGTACCTATACTAACGTAAAGTTAATTGGGTCGTTAGAATTTTGAAATCTAACGTTCGTACAGGATGCTGACAAAGTTTAAATCATTAGTGTGGTGATTATAGCTTTAAGTAAAATTTTGTGTATACACCACGTAAAAGTAATAGTACAGTGTAATAACATACACTCTGCTGTTGTGTGTTGTCGTTTCTACATTCGAGGGAGATGGAACAATGCCAGCGCAGAGCGTTAGCATGCTGGCCATTTGTATCTCATGTGGTAGCAGGTAGTAGTCATTTTACCATTTGTAAAGTTCTGGGGTGGTATGCACTTTCTTATTATAAAAAACCTAGGCGGTCATGGAAATCGAGTAACGATTCTCGCTACACTGATTTTTGATACAAAAATTTTCAACACCCTTTGATGCATGTCAAATATAAAATCGTAATGGATGCTTACATTTGCGATGCACCGGCACCAGCTCGTTCATATATAGCTCAAAGGCCATACTGGGTATGGATGCTGTAGGAAATGCACAATCAAAGGTCATTGGGTATCACGGCGTATAATGTTCTGCACATTTACTTTTATTAAATTGGAAAGTGAACATCCTTCAGAGTATTTACAGTTACAACCATAACAATTGATCTTTTGTGCTCAGCTTATAGGTACTTTTTTGTATTATTGCAGTGACTTTATGAAAGACTCTTGTCCAATACCCAATTTGCCAAATTTGAGCTCCAAAACGACGTGGCGGTCTGCGAATGGTTACGACAAGCAACCAACCGACTGGAGGATCTTTTTTTGTTTCAAAAAACGAAGAATGGCTGAAAAGAGAGCTGCTGAGCTGCAACAAAGGCTGGCAATGTATAGCATAAGATATATTTGCGTTTTTATTATGTTATTTGAATATTTTCAATACATTTTAACATTCTTGTAAAAGTTCTGTCATTTTCTAGTGTTTTCCTACTTCTGCTTTCTGTTGCACCAATTGATAGCGTTCCGTAGTAGTAACTATATAAAGTGAACGGCTAAAATATGGAACAAATTCGTTTCAAAGTCAGGTATTGATTTTTTAGGAAAATGCTCCTACACGTCCATTTTAATTTTTTGTTCTGCTTTTTTGCTCTAAAATGAAATTATGCAGGTTGTGTCAAAAATCAGATTTGACATCAAACTTAATTTATTTTTAAATGGAACACTATTGCTTCGGATTTTAAAAAATAGTGTTTTATTTAAAAAAAAATTGACATCAAATCTACTTTTTTGAAACACCCTGTATATTTTCTTTTTGATGCAAAAAAAAATGGAAGAGAAATTATAATTGACGTGATCGAACATTTTTCTAAAAAGTCAATACCTGATTTTTAAATGAATTTGTTCTATATTTTAGCCGCTCTTTGTATATTATGTGGAAAGAAAAAAAGAACAATTTTAAAGGAACTTTTCTTCAGACAGACGCTTTAGGAAAATAAAAGTTTCGCTGCCCGCTCTTTCGTTCTCATAAAACCATAATATTAATTATTTTTTTAAAATACCTGTTTTGAGAACGAATAAAGGTCAGGCGGCAAAACTTTTATTTTCCTGAAGTAGCTCATGAAAAATTGGTTTCTTTGACAGGGCGTATGCATGGGGCGACGGAGCTACATATACACGGAGTAGTATATTTACGTCCAAATTGAGAAGGACGAATGCCATGTGTAAACAAAGTTTAAGCATAATACACAATCACTGTGCAGCCGATAACACACTGTGGATCATTTAAGTTGTGTATATGTAAATGGTATACTGTGGCTACATTGTGAGGCGGACGTTTAACCTTTGTGCATACGTGTGTACCTGAAATGTGTAAACGTAGCACATTTACATCGTAGAATTGTGCAACCCTGTGTCTGCATCTAGATACATCGTCACAATGCGAACACATCGTAATCGTGATTTGGTGTGCTGTATGTGTTTGTTTCCTCCGAGGAAAAATCGAGTGTCTTAAGCAGAAGAAATCAATTTCTGGTCTGCTAGCAAGGATTCAGCTCACAGCTACCACTTTACGTGCTCGACACCTTGAAGGATCAAAAATATAATGCCACTGAGCCAACATTCTTTTCAACTTATTATACGGCCTATATACTGCAAGGGAGAGTAAAATGGAACAGTGGACTATGACTGAAGTCACATACCCTTAACTGGGTGGACCGAAGAATCTCAAACCAAGTTTCTGAGTAAATGCAGCCCATCAGCGAAACTCACACGTAAAGAAGCAGCAGCATAACCTATATTATATTAATTATGTCCTTCCGTCTAACGAGTCCTTCGCTTGCGCGCGCATCACAATGTTTACGTTTGGATTTTTCTTTCACTTAATGCAATGCCCTCCGCTCGCTCCGGGGCGCAGCCAAACACAACTAACCCACTGTAACCCATGGCAACCCCAAAATCAAGAAAAAAATCTTTGCAAGCATAACCTTAAAAAATGCATGTCTTGCCCATATACGTAAAATAATATACGTATGTGGTCTTGCCGCAACACAGCATCTAACTATTTGCACCTACGTAGCAGCTTACACAATTTATACATACTTCGGCCACAGGGTAAGCTGTGCATCGGCAATCATCGGCACGTTCGTTATTATTGTTGTAATATGTTTTGAATGGTAAGCAGTGAAATATATTCGCGGAAGCACATGCAAGCTGCTGTATATCCACTATAATCAGACTCTAAACCCAATTTTTTTTATCAATAATCGAATATTTCAGTTCACGCATGGCCCTCCACTCGCTTCGCTCGCTCTGGGGGCGCAACTAAGCGAAACTAACCCGAGGCATGCCCAAAATAAAAATAAAATTAAAAAGGCATTACGATAATTGGATCATATCTTTTCCAACAACGATTCACTTGCTAACGATGATAGTAGGTAATATTTGTACTGAAATCACATCGGGGAGCAACAGTAAGATAATCAATATAGTTGCACCACTTGAGTCGCTGCAATCGCGAAATCGTATGGATAAATTGTGTATGCTGCTACGAAGACGCAAATCATCTAATCACTGAGCCACGAGGCTCGGTGAAAGCAATTCCCTGGACCATGGTATGGTATGGTATCGTAGGTAGAGGTAGTGATACGAAACTATCGATAGTCTCGGCCATCGATAGTTATCGATAGTCGAATGTCAAACTATCGATAACTATCGACAGTTTTCGATAGTGAAAAATATTGACACTTAGAGAAAACCGCTTATTCTTCGGAAGGCATGGAATTTACCCATGTCTTTAAAGTCCAATGAATTGCTTTCATCAGATCTTTTAGTGCAATGGTCAGATTCTGTGCTAGTGATACGGCGACCCGGGCTCGATTTCCTTCGGTGGCAACACGTGCTTATTTATTTTTTTAAAAAGTCATGCTTGTAAAGAGTGTTTTTTCCTTCATTTTGGGCATGTCCTGGGTTAGTTTTTTATGGTTGCGCCTGCGTAGTGAGCGAAGCGAGTAAAGGGCCATGCGTAAAGTGTAATATTAGACATTCTAAAATACTAAACAAACGCTTATGCTACGGAGATTGCCGAGTACAACCGAGTGTAACGAGAAATAAACGGTATAATCTAGCGAGCAGCCATAATGATAATTGGGTGGGCGGGACTTGGTTTGTTTGCTTTTTTTAGATGGTTTGTTTACTATTTCAGAATGTCGAATATTTCACTTTACGCAACTAGGCAAAACTAACCCAAATTAAAAAAAGAAACAAACATATCCTTAGAAAAATATAAAAAGTCTTGCCACTGAAGGGAATCGAACCCGGAGCATCTTATCACAAGCCCATCATCTAACCACTAGACCTGTTGGAAGCAACTGACAACTGACTGGACCCGCTGGACCGTGAAGACATTCAAACAAACCCTCTAAATAGTAAACAAACCAAGTCCCGCCCTCCCAATTGTCATTATAGTTTATAACCGCTGCTCGCTACAAGCGATACTGGCAATCTAAAAGAGGTGTGATCGTGATCAGGGATCAGCTGATGCGTTGATGTTGACGCTGCCTGTAGATCGATTATCAGTGAACTCCCTCTTTTTCATGATGTTAGAAAGAGTACCCGATATCCGGTCCTCAAATTGCATCCGCTTTAAATCGATGTCATATGTCATGTAGGGTTAGAAAGAGTACCCGATACCCGATCCTCAAATTGCACCCGCTTTAAATCGATGTCATATGTAATGTAGGCGGCGCCGCCGCCGCCGGCCAAGATTATTCTTGGATTTGATGTGGACTGTGGACACTGTGGAGGGACGGGTATCAATCGAAAAACAATCGATTGTTTTCGATAGCTAAAAAAACTATCGATTGCATTCGATAGCCGTTACTATCGATAGTTATCGATAGCGCTATCGATAGTTTCGTATCACTAGGTAGAGGGGTCGCTCGGCAAGATTTGCCCTTCAACACATTGACCACAATTGATCTTTTGTGTTTACCCTTCTATTTTACACGACAATTCCTATCTTCTTCGAGACTCTCAGAATATTTCGAGGGTTGAGCTTTGCGGTGCCACAAGGGCATTTACGAGATGCCTCAACCTTTGGCGAGTCAGTGCCTGACATTCGCAGAGCAAGCGCTCTGACGTTTCACCCATAGTTTGGCAGAATCTGCATTGTTCCTCAGTGGTTTTCCCCATTTTCTTGAGGTGGTACCTCTAGGGTCCATGTCCAGTGCGAAGGTCAACGGCCAGTTTAATCTCATTTTTTTGTAGCTTGAGAATCTATTTTGTGTAGTTAGGCGAGTGAGAGATGAGTCTCTTAGCCTGTCTCTGCCTATGTGCATTGGCCCAGTGTGTCTCTTTCCGCCTTTTTCCCAATTTCTGAGTTCATTCATTACGCGTCCTCTAATAATACCACAAAATGGTTCAGGCCCGCAAAAGGCAAAAGGCAGTCTCTGCACCATTCCGTGCGAGCTGGTCAGCGACTTATCTATCTTCAGACGCTCGTGCCCTGGTATCCACATTAAGGCGAGTCTGTTTCTGTTTGCCAGTTGATCTGCAGCCATCCGACAATCCCATACTAGCCGGGAGTTGATTCTGCTAGATGCTAGCGCTTTTAAGGCTGCTTGACTATCTGATAGGATATAGATCTTTGCACCTCTTAGGCCTTTTTTGGCACATTCAGAGATTGCTATATTGATAGCCTTTAGTGCTGCTTGAAAGATTGTGGGAGTGTTTCGTAAAGATGCATAGATTCAACACCTAGGTCCGTAAACTCCGGATTTCACTCCTTCTTTCATCTTTGTTCCATCTGCGTACCAGACAAGTGATCCCCTTTCTAGTTGTTGTAGTCTCTCCACTGTAGTATTGCGGTCTTCATTTACCACTTCAAAGGAGCGATCAAAATGGAGTTTTGTTTCCATTGTATCGGTTGGTTTAGTCATCGCCTCTATCTGGATTTCCTTCAGAATTTTAAGGTGATCAGTCAGGTTCCCTGAGTTCAGTTTTTGTGCTTGAGTGACTCTATACGCACTGGTCCAGGCCTGCTTTTCTATGCATATGTGCAGCGGAGGGAGGTCAAGTAGAGTTTCCAGAGCTGCTGTGGGGCGCGTTTTCATAGCCCCTGTTATACCAAGACAGGCGAGCCTTTGTACTCTTGTTGGCTTTCGCTGTGTTATTTCCTTTGTGTTTTTACCCACCACACCAAGCAGGCGTAGGTTATAATAGGCTTAACAAAAGTGTTATAGGACCACCAAATGATGGAGGGTTTTAGCTTCATGTTTTACCAGAGAGTCGCCGACAGGCCCAAAGCGCTGCTGTTGTTAGTGGGAATTATTAATTGTGAACGTTTGCTAAATACATTTAACTTTGCCATCACACCGTGACCACACGTCGATCTTTGTGCGTCGAACTGGAAATACTGATCATTTTTACACACAGCGC
Source organism: Pissodes strobi (assembly GCA_016904865.1). Taxonomy (NCBI): domain Eukaryota; kingdom Metazoa; phylum Arthropoda; class Insecta; order Coleoptera; family Curculionidae; genus Pissodes; species Pissodes strobi. The sequence continues at coordinate 192,372 of MU182335.1, forward strand.
AAATTACACATTGCACAACCGTCTCCTCTTATTTGTAGATTATACAATGAATTTAATCTCGATCCTCGATCAGTTTAAATTTTATCAGCTCAAGAAACATATTTCTAGAATTGGAACCAGAATCCAGAATAGGGTTATTTGTATGATGTGATTTTGTTACTGTCATATTGCTATGTATATTTTATTATTACTGTAAGAACTGCAAATATGGTGTTTCCGTATTTTAATAAATAAATAAATTTTGCGTACATTGTTAAAAATGATCTATTATGAATCAGATTAAATTCATTTTCAAAGAACTTGTCTAATATATATAAATACTAATACAATAAATGCACTACATAGTGATCCTGTCTTTTATTCACAGACCAATTTTTATAAACGCGCTCTAGAGCATAAGTTGGTCAGCACCCTGTTTTTTTGGTGTCAGACCACCGAGTAGAACAGACCACAGCCGACTCATTTACGATAATTCAGTATAGAGAATGTGGCGACTCTGATTAAATGTAATATTGGCGACTCTGACTGCCAGTAGTGCCAGTAATGTCAGTCAAGTGTCAGTGTGGTGTCACGTGTCACTGGTGTCAAAACAAAACTGTCAGATTGTTTGTTGTAAGCTGGAGGACGGAATCGGGAATAGTTTTTTTTTAGTTATAGATTCAGGAGGAGCTTGATTTTGGTCCTATTTACTGTGGTTGAGGTACCCTAGATTTAGGCTTTTCTAACTTTCCATTTTATTCTAGATGTGTAACACGCATTTGATGAGACGTACAAATTTTACAGCAGAATCTTTTTGATGGCTTATCCTCAGTCCAATGCTCAAAGAGGTGAGATTTATTTCTATTATTTTCTTGTTTTGAGGATAAATAAACCAATACAAATCTGTATTTTAATTTAATATGTGCAATATTTAGGTATTTGATTAGGTCTAGGTTAACCACACTAGTTAATTATGAAGTAAATATGTAGTGCAATTTGTAGACTAGCTAAATGCAGGAATATTTATTTATTTAGTGCTAGGTAGCCTTCCTAGTTATAGAAGACATCTATTAGCCCGGTGGGCCCTTAAAGCATGCCTCTGAAAACTTCTAACTTTGGGTATTCATGAAATATTATTTTATTTTTCTTAAATACTATGGACACAACTCAAATAAATAAAATAAAATAAGTTTTTAGTGGCAAGTCTTCTTGCCATATCTAGTGGGATTTTGACCTCTTCTGCTCCGTGTAATTGAAACTCCTTCAGCAGTATGTCAGCTCTAATTGGTATTCGCCCCCTACATAATATGAAACCTGTGAATGAACAATTTAAATTGTATTTTTACACATGGAGTAATGACTTGTTTCTAGTCTAGGGGGGATAGAATATTTTATTCAACATATGTGTATTTTTATAATTAACTGCTCTGGTCAAAGCCAAGTTAGCAAGTTAGAAGTTACATTTAATTATTTTCACCATAAAACAAGTTTTAGTTACAACTGGGAGCCGGACAAGTGAGTTTGATTATATACAAATTTAGTTTCAGAATTAGCAAGAAGCAAAATTTTAGAAGAACTTCAAATTCAGAAAAAGCAACTTCTTTTAAAGCAGGGTGCCACACCAACACTTAATTCCTCTCCTCTGTCAGTTTTAACGACCGGAGTCCAAAACTCAGATGGACATCCTATGAATTCTCATCAACAACGTGCCGCATTACAAACTGCTCACGCACAGTCTATGGGATTCTTTATTTCACAGGATTCATTGTTTGGCAATTTAATTTTACCTGTGTTGCCCCGTTTTGATCTAAAGTAATGTTTCCGTGTTTAAAATTAAAAAAAATAGAAGAGAGGCTACAGTGTATTACTGAATTTGAAAATCCCAAAGTAAAATTAGAACAGTACGTGACACCTTCTCATCTGGGATCTCACATGCTTTACACAATTCAGGTATTTTATTTATTATCTATATGAATTTCTAAATTTAATTAATATCATTTGAGTATCTTTCTTGGTGTCCTATAAAAACTTGGGGATATTATTGTAAGTTTGCATGTTTTTTCCAAAGTAAAAAATAAATACCTCACCAGTCTACTGCATCATTATTGTAATTTTTAGTCTCAATATGGCGATCTTAATGGAAAGCTTGTAGCAGATCTTGGTTGTGGTTGTGGTGCACTTTCAATTGGAGCAGCTGTTTTGAATGCTTTGTTAGTAGTCGGATTTGAAATTGATGGCAGTGCTTTAGAAGTGTTGCAGGGGAATATTGAGGATCACGATTTAACTAACATTGATGCCGTGCAGTGTGATGTTTACAATATTCCCAAAGGGTATGTACCATGTTCGTTATTGTGTGTGCGTTTATCAGAGTTTTGTGGGGTATTCACGATCTTATCTGATCTAATAATATTTAGCCATATCTGAGGAGCAATTTGCAGAAGGATAATCATTACATTATCAAATCAAAGCTTATTTATTTATTTATATTTATTTATTTATTATGACAGTAATTTGACAAAAACAGGCTAAACAGTAATATGTGTAAACTTCATGGAAAAAAGTGACATCATTTAAATCGTATAATATTAATTGTGATTGAAAAATTAGTCCAATAATTATTTTTAGGTTTTATAAAAAGTTCGATACTGTGTTGATGAACCCACCTTTTGGTACAAAACATAATGAGGGTGCTGATATGAAGTTTTTGGAAGTGGCATTGAAACTCTCCAATAACGTTGTGTATTCTTTGCATAAAACTAGTACAAGGTAGGCGAAATTTTTACTAGTCGATCAGTTAAGAAAATTTCATTAATCATTGTTATTAAAGTTATGAAAGTAGTAAATATTTATTCTTTTTAGAAACCATGTGTTAAAACATGTAAACTCATTAGGTGTAAAAGGTGAAGTATTGGCTGAACTACGATACAATTTGCCAGCAACATATAAATTCCACAAGAAGTCATCTGTAGATATAGAAGTTGACTTTTATAGATTTGTGGTGTGATTATATGCATGTTTAGATAAACTTTTGTAATTTTTCAATTATAAAGTGACAGTGTATAAATATAGACAAAAAAATGAGTGGGGAATATACTCGTGACCACTGTAAAATTGCAGTTGCCAAAATCTTACAGACTATAGGATGGCATTCAATTAATTCCACTCCCATGGAAGTTCTTACGGATATATTGTCAAGTTACATTACGCAGATTGCTAAGTTATGTACCGACTATTCGAACGAATTTGGTCAAACTGAACCGAATTTAGATCATTTGGGATTGGCTTTTCAAGAAATGGGTGTGAATTTGGAGGAGCTGGAGGAATATGTGACGTTTGTAAACTTTGTTCCTCCTAGTCACCCTGTTCCAAAATATCCACTTCCCAAGGAGAGTAATTTAAATTTCCTTAAACCGGGAAGTAAAGAAGTAGTTACACGCCCGATACACATCAACGAACATTTGCCTCCAATGTACCCTTTATTGGAGGAACAAAGTGAGCAATCTTCTGAAAATTCACCAATCAAACAAGAGAATAGTGAAAGCGAAGGACTTGATAGTCACCAATTCAAGAAACCAGCGGACGTTGCTTCCCCGGAATTTAAAAGGTTTAAAAGAGAGGATGAAGGTAGTAGGCCAACGCGAGAAATAAGTAGCGTGATGATGACCACATCAGGTTTTTTGTCTCCTGCTCGCGAAGGTAAATTGCCTGAAGCGAAAGCTCCCGCTCCACCTCCTGAGCCGCCAAAGCCCCCGTCGCCGATCGTCCCAGTCCCAGAATTAGTACCTGTGAAGAAAAAACCTGAGAAAAAGAAAGACAAAGTGGGTAAAGAGCTATTTAAACCAATCCCAGAAGAGAAACCTAAAAAAGTGAACAACATGAAAGACATACTAACTATGAAACGTGCCAAAGCGGTTGCTGCCAATGCTCACGCCCCAACCAATATTATGCCACCCAGTCTTAACGGAATACAGCCCCTGCCTCCGCCACATTTTATGCCTCCCACATTGCCAGGAGATATTAAGCTACCTCCACTTATTGCGCATAGTCATAAACCACAAGTTGTAAAGCCAAGCAGCTTTAATAAGGCATTGGCAGCCGCTAAAGCGAAAACCGAGAAACTTAATACAACCATTACTCCAATACCCGTTAAATCTGAGCCTAAATTTCAAATTCCTATTCACCACCAAGTTGATAAATTAGTAACTGAGCCTGACAGAAAGAAAATAAATATTTTAAGGAAAATATCAAATGTGAAAGACAAACATGAAAAACCAAAATCAAATCTTAACACCCAGTTAATGCAACAAGCTCACGACATAGTGAGTAAAATTAATTTATCAAGCGATATAACAATAGAACCGATAAATCCATCGGCTTCCATTCATCATAATTCTCTTAAAGTCGAGTCATTTTTCGATGATGGGTCACCTCCTGGCACCCCTTCTACTCCGAGAACACCAGAAATCATGACTCGGAGTCCCCCATTTGCCATCAAAGAAAAAAGAAAACGAAAGGAAAAACCTGAAAAACCTAGAGTTAAAAGACCGCGAAAGCAGCCTCTTCCCCATCCTCATTTCTTGGATTCTGATATTTTAAACATGTCTATGGGCCGACCGAAAACTCCAGACACTCATCTACTATTAAGAAACGCTCCTTCATTTCCACCATTACCTGTACCTACAAATCCTCCATTGTCATTTCCTTTTTCATTGGCTAATTTCGGAGGTCCTGGGTTAATACCACCTTTAGGCAATCCTTTGTTTCCATTTGCTTCGCCAATGCCCGATTTTGGAAAGAATCCCTATTTCCAACCTATTCCGCCTAAGCCTGAACCAACACCTAAAGTTTCTCCAAAGCCAAAAGAAGTGATTAAAAAAGAACCAGTTGAAGTTGTTCCCTTGCCCGTTTCAAAACCAACGCCGCTTCCCACTAACCCGTCACCACCACCGGCGCCTGTGGAACAACCTATTAAGGTGGAAGATGAAAATGTTGTCCCCCCTGAGCCGGCTCCTAAAAAATCCAAAGAACATAAAAAAGATAAAAAAGACAAAGCGAAGAAAAAAAATAAAAAAGAGAAAATTAAAGATAAAACTGAAAAGAAAAAATTAAAAGAGGCTAAAAAGGAAAAAGTGAAAATTAAAAAAGAGAAGAAGAAAAAAGTTCCCAAAGAAGAATTGCACGCAGATGTTCCGGCTATACCCAAGATTCTTCTTAAAGTTAATTCTCCGTCTCCAAGGCCTGAAACTCCTGATACCATGAAAAAGCTTAACATAAAGCCAGTAGTAAAGAAGGAGGATACTTCTCCTGAAAGGAAGCAAAGAGAATCTTCTCCGGGTTTGGCGCAAATATCTGCCCTCGTAATAGGACCCCCAAAAACTAAAAACCCGCCGCCGCCGCCGCCTGTAGTTCCCGCACCTGAGAAACCTGCAGGTGAGCCACCATCTCCTTCGGTAACCACTCCTAGTAGACCACCTGGTAGACCGAGAATACATCCCCTAAAAGCGAAGCAAAGTCCTAAGCCAAAGAAAGTCGAACAACCGTTTTTGAAAAGAGACGCAGAGGGTAACGAAGTCTGGATCTGCCCAGCTTGTGGTCAACAGGATGATGGCCGACCTATGATTGGGTGCGACGGATGCGATGCATGGTATCACTGGGTTTGTGTCGGTATACAGGTGCCACCGGATGAAAATGAAAACTGGTATTGTAAACCATGCTTAGCCAAGAAAAATGAAGATCTGCAAGATAAGAAAAAGAAACGCAAAAAGAAAGATAAGAATCATTAGACTATTCTATTATATAGAAGCAGACTAAGAAGTGTATAGTATCAGCCTTTTTACCGTGAATCTAACTGTTATTATAGCTGAATTTTATGACAGAATAGTCCTAGAATATATGGCACCTGTAAATTTAGTTAGGTTTAGCTAAGAAAAAATAGACGAAGAACTTTAAAACAAAATACAGTTTTTAAAATACGATTACTAAAAAAAATTTCACTTTTTTCAAGTGTTTTAATTACAATATTATGCATTGTATGGCTGAATCTAGACGGTGCCCATATAAAATAACTCGTTTACACTAAATTAAATTTTGAATAAATTAACTGTATCAGACGAAATATTCCCATTAGAGTCATCAGATATATTTGCGTTTGTAACAAATTTTGAAGATTTATTTTGTATGTTATTTAAATCGTCAACAATTAGAGAACAAATAATGAGACTAATCAAGACTAACACATTTTAAATTTTATTTCAATAATTGTCAATACTGATTAAGCCAATTTGCTCAACATTGGAAAGTTATATATATTTTGCTGCTTTACTCTATGATATACTTTTTAATTGAAATAATAGCATATATTTCCTTTTCTCTTCTTTGGCCTGTATGCTTTGAGTTAGGGACAGCTTCTTCTTATTTTAAGGGGTGATTTCCAGGTGAATTTTAAGTCAAAAGCTCGGATGTTTATATGAGCTTTTTATTTTAAATTCGCCCATAAATCACCCCTTAAAATAAGAACATAACGTAGAGTTAGAAGAAGTTGTTCCTACCGCAAAGCGCGTATATCCTAAAATTTTCGGTGTTAACAAAAAATCATGGAAACTTTGACATATTACATTATATTTTGGTACAAAAATACATGTTTTTTTACTTACCAGAAGCGTAACCCCTATACAATTTTAAACAAAAAATTGTTGCGCCACTGATTGTTTTCAAAACTATTAATTTGTTAGTTGGTACCATTTAATTTAAAATCTATTTAATTTCTGTCGTTTAATTTACGGTAATTATTAATTAAAATAAATTACACGCCATCTTCTTGAACACCGCTTTTTCCTTAAAATAACTATGGTACTTAATACTTAACTAATAAACAAGTTCATGAACCAATATCAAAAACATATTTGATTAGCTTTTCTGTCTCTTTCCCTTTGAAAACTCTACTTGAAATTTTCTTTGGATGCATTATTATTAAATTTAATATTTATGAAAACATTAGTAGATATTTTCAACTTAAAATTGCCCAGGAATCACCAATTAATATAAGTACATAACGTTAAGCATTAAGTAACATCCTGTTTATGAAATTACCGAATTTTAGATATAATAATTGTATATTATATTGTTTATTTACAGAAATATCATGTAGACATTTTCTATATTGTTATTCGAAGCATGACGAAACTTGAAATAAGTACTTGTTTTAGTCGTTAGGCATTTCTCACAGGGGATGCGGTACATGCGAATTATACATCCGTTGAGTATAATTGACTGTGAAAGTGTAATGCTGCCTGAATTAAAGTAAAATGTCTGTTTATGATTTCTATTTGTTAGAAAATGCCTTCCTATGTAGAGCAAGAATACGCAAAAGAAGAAGGTGTATGGCTAAATGAACTACGAAAAATAATTGGGTGAATTTCAAAATATTTGGGAAGATTTAAGGAACATTTAAGACCAGTTTTTTAGTTATTTTTGGATAAAATATGAGTTATGTAACTTGTTTCTCGATGATCCCGCAAATATTTGCGCAATCGTATTAAATCAATAAGCTTTTTTGTATCGTTTCTTTTCAGTTTTGCCAACGAAACTAATATATAACTGAGAATAAACGTAAATTTCCAAATATTGCAAGCAAGTAGTTCGGGTCGTGCGTCATTAAATTTGCATTTTCATGCTTCCACTGTGAGAGAAGCAATTTATTGTAAGACGCGTTATACTTTATGTCTTTTTTTATATATACATTGAGTAATTTACGTTATTGTTTATGTACATATATCAAACAATCTAATTTAGACAGTAAAAGAATAATTGTATCATTTTAAATCGCTTTATTATAAAATATATATTTCCATGAATCGATACAATAAATGGTTTTATTCAAATTTGATCCCTTGCGCTAAAGGCAGTTCCTTTGAGTGATTAATGGTAATAGTAGATCTACGCATGTACTGTTTCCATGAATCGCTGCCAGATTCTCGACCGCCTCCAGTATGTTTCTCGCCACCGAACGCTCCACCGATTTCTGCACCAGACGTCGGTATGTTTACGTTTACTATGCCACAGTCTGAACCTTTAGGTCCGATCCACTGAAAAAGCAAAAAGATTTGGTCAGGCCATTGATTAAAACACCTTCACACTATATTGCTATAGTATCACTCTGTAACTAATTTTATTGGCGTACAGAGCAGACCTAGCCTAACTCCAAAATTCGACATTTTTAGTTTTTAATGGCTTAAGATAGTTTAAACCATTACGGTTTTGATGCATAGGTAGCACATAGATTACTTCTGCATCAAAACTGTGATGGTTTAAACTATCCTAAGCAATTAAAAACAAAAATGTCGAATTTTGGAGTTAGGCTAGTTTTGATCTGAAGTGACAAAATATTTAATTCGAGCTCACAGTACTGAGAAAAACTTATGTGCACTAGCGGTTTTTTTAATTCAAGATCGATTAAATTCGATCCACCCCTATATAGTATATCTTGATTCAAGCTCTGACATCACGCGCTTTGCTAATAATAGTTATAATATAATTAATATATAGGAGCACTATTTCCCTTTCTAAATAGCTGTACTATAGGAAACGAATCAATAAATCTTCAAATAAGGCAAAGGAATCCTGGTGTATTGTGATTGAACTCACGGGGAAGGATGTGATACCCTTCCATCAGATTCTGAATTAAATGCAGAAAAGATTCATTCCTATTACTGTAAGATTGCTTCTCAACAGGCAAAACCCACCTACAGGAAATTCAATAAACAATAGAAACTAAAAGTAAATTACAAAACTATTTATAACTAATCTAACTTAATATAAACTACAGAGCATCACAATCCTAAGCATAAAGAGTGAATTATCAAGATTATACATCATAAACCAGCCCAACGGATAGACGCACAGCTTCTAAATTAAGAAAGTTACAGTCAGTGGACGTAAGATGCCTCCGTCAGCGATACGCGCCTATTAAAATATTAAATTTAAAATTCAGCTTGTCTCTAACGGTGCGATGTTGCCGATGCCAAATGCTGTGCGATGCAACCCTTGTTATCTTCACGCGTTAGCCCGCCCGCCCTGCTAAATGTCTTTACAGGCAAAGTGAACTTGAATGGTTGCATTCGCATAATCGCATAATAATATTTAAAAATAACATTATTGTCGTCATGCCGCGCGGCGGGCGATACAAATGCGTATATTTTAATTGTGGAAAAGCTAGATATTCTAATGCTGGCTTTCGAGCATTTAGATTCCCTTCTAAAAGTGAAGAACTTTGTAAAAAGTGGCTAATTAATTGCGGTAAGTACAGTACTTGTAAAGTCAATTAAAACGTCTTCGCCTGCCAATCGTCAAATTACTACCTATAGATACGTATTTTACGTATATTCGTATATTTTATTTTCTAGCATTCTCTGCTATCGACCAGTTCTATATTATTAGGCGGCACGCGACAAAGTGTTTGTGCTTTATTTGGTTTATTGTGCCGCGGCAAGCCATTAATAAAAAACCTTATAAAACTTGTTAATTTTATTGAAGTGAAACTTCTTTAGCGAGGGTAAGTAAACTCAGAAAAAATGCTTATCAATGTGAAACGCCTATCAAAGTGAAACGCCCATTTAATTAAGCATGTTCCAGTATAGCTAGAGGGTTGAAATTTTCAGGACTTATAGCCGGGGTAAAATGGGGATCCTGGACGAAAACTGGACCCCGTAACCCCCTCTCTCTTCCCCACCATTAGGCCAGGAGAAAGAGGAGAAGAAAATACTAAAATAATTAATTTCGGGAGAACGGGAACAGCTACGGCGTCGAAACTTTTATGGTAGGTGCGCTTCATGAGAGGCTACCTTTAACCTTTGGGGGACCGGGGCTCTAATTTAAGGGAGGATTTTGGGGAAAAACTTTTTTTGCCGATATCTCTGCAACGGAGCCTCAGATTAAAAATCTGACAAACGGAGGGGGGGTAGGGATCATACATCCCTACCTTCCCGGGTACCCCAAATTTTTCGAAAAATGCGAAAAAATTGGAAAAACGTAAAAAGTTGTTCGGAAAGTTAATAAAATTATTATAAATCGAAATAAGAAAAAAAAAAGTTAGAGAAACGAAGATTTTGGCGAAAAAAAGATAAAGAGTTCAGCTACGAGGTCGGGGACGGCAAAAATGGGAAGAAAACAGGCATCATATGAGAAAAAAAAACAAAATTTTTTGAAAAAAAAAGAAAATATTAAAAAAAAAAAAAAAAAAAAATACTAAAAAAAAAAAAAAAAATAATGAAAAAAAAAAACAAGTGTTCGAAAAATTAATAAAGGTATTATAAAACCAAATAAGAAAAAAATTGTTCGGAAAGTTAATAAGATTATTATATATAAAATATAAAAAAAAAATTAAAAAAATGTTAGAGAAACGCGGTTTTCGGTGAAAGAAAAGTTGGAAAAGAAAATTATAAAGTGTCGAAACCGGGGAGAAAAGTTGAGATTAAAAAGCTTAAGAAAAATAACACTCGATTACTTATATCTCTTTCAGAAGTTTCACTTCAGTTGTGTGCTTATAAAGGTGAGGCACATATTTATTTTTGATTCTTTGAGGTTCCAATGGTGATTTCCACACTAGTTTAGGACAAATATACCGAGTTAGTCAAATTTAATACTAAAAAACTTGCGTGACTTTCGGCCGAGCTTTCGGCTAAAACGAGAAGTGATGGATATCTTGGTACCTATTATATTAACATAATAAATTTAATATAATTTGTTTGTCTTAAAAAACAAAAGATATATAGGGGTGAGCTACTTCCCAGGACACCAGGTATGAGTAGCTATTTAAGAATTTGTCCGAAGAAAAAATATATATTATTGCGCATAGAGGGATGCGCATAACTTTTATTTCTTTACAGGAAACTCTACATGAATTAACCTTTCAACTGAACAACTTTATGAGAAAAGAGTTTGCAGTGATCACTTTCTTGACTCCGACTTTAAAACGGAGAAAAAGCATTTCCTGAAAAAAGATGCAGTACCGATCTACTACAAGGAAAGTCACATTCCAGTCTTAGTTCCTGAAAAAACGTATTCCAGAAGCTGCCAGTCTATCCCTCCTGTATCTGATAAGGACGAGACAGATCCCAATAATTGGCAAGTTCCAAGTAAGAAAAAGAGAGAAAAGAAATTTTGTCGAAGAATGTGTCAATTTTCCGGAGCAGCTCGTTACGCCTAGAAAGCCTGGTATGAAAGCCAAAATTGTAACTCAGGCCAAAATAATAAAAAAAACTAAAAAATAACTTTTACAAAATAAAACAAAGACGATGTTTTAAAAAAATATAGCTGTCAAAAAAACACTCGAAATCTTGTTTTTTTCAGTTCTTGTGAGCTTTGTCGCAAAAACATTTGTTCAAATGCAATTTAAAAGAAAATATTCAAAATGGACTAAAGCAGAAAAAGATTTTGCAATATCGTTTTATTATAAATCTAAAGCTTACCGATACCTTCGAAGGTTAGGAATTGTTTTACCTGGTATCTCAGCTATAAGAGAATGGATTAATCAATGCGTTTTCAAAACTGGGATGATCCGTCGTTTTCTTATATATTAAAAAAAATTTAACGGTATGTCCAATCAGGAAAACAAATGTGTGCTAGCTTTTTGAAGGGCTGAGGTAGGCCCACTTTTTCACAATCGGCACAGAGGAAT
>MU182335.1:220294-233736 GCA_016904865.1 Pissodes strobi
TTAAAAAATCCTTGTTAATAGTTCTTATCCTGCGCCCCCCCTTGAAGAAAATGCTGAATCCGCCCCTGGACAATGGCCTTTGGTCCGCCGTATTCACCACCACGATCATCTTTCAGATGCCAGGGATTCTTGTTCGGGTTTTTTTTGCCGTTAAGAAACGACCAAAATGCAGGTGGATAGGAGTGAATGTTAAGCTCAGCATTGCCAATATACTCCTGATAGTCAGTTTTGGCTTGGGCTTTAATTTGACGCCTAATAGCATTACATTTAGTCAGCTAGAAGTTGGTTTTATACAAATTGCAGTCTCGATATGCCTTTTCTTTTTTAAAGATGAGCCCCACCGTTTCACTCGAGAAACAAAATAGAAAAAGCCGACGCTGTTTGATTTTTACAGGCACACACACTTCGAAGATATTATCTAAAATTAAGTATAGGGCTTTGGAGGAGTCGTTTACGTTTAAAGAACCTAGAACCGGTGACCAGTCACAGTCCAAAAGCAAGTTGTACATAAGAGGAAAGTTCGCTTTTCTAAAATTGTACTTCTTGAGAGCACTTTTATTATGGCCAAAGCTCTTGACGTGAGGGTCAACGATTGTAGCCTGAAAATTATTTAACAGGAATGAATGGTAGGGGTCATCATTAACGAAAGGTATGTCAACGTAATGACCAATGTCACAGTCAATATTGGAGAAAACAAGATCTAGCAGGCGGTCATGTTAATCTGATACAAATTTAAGTGCATCAGAAAAATTTGAAATTAGTGCACATTTAGGGTCGGAAAGGTTTTTATGTATATATTGCGGTATATTAAAGTCCCCTAGAATTAGTAATTTGTTCTCGTGCAATAGATGATCTAAAAAGTATTTAAATTCGTTATTGTTGATATATGGTTGGATGTAGACTAGCATAATATTTTATTTATTTATTTCATCATGATTATACAATGTATATAACAATCATCAGTCACAAGGTACACATTTAAAAAAAATTAAGCCTATATTTATAATTAATTACATTGGTTATAATCCTTATACAAATGTAACAAAGAAATAGCAACTGTACACATTAAAATAAAATACCCAACCTAAAAGGACAAATAACAACAATTAAAAGTGTCTTTACATCAATTAAAATGGATCTGGTTAAAATCAGTTTCATTAATAACACTGTTTAAGAAATCCGTCGTATCATAAAAGGCGTTTTTTAAGAGATAGTCTCTGACTGCAGATTTGAAATGTTTTTCTGGCAATTCCATGACACCAGTCGGCAATTTATTGAAAAAGAGTGGCGCAAAATACAAGGTAGCACTGCAGGACTTGTTAAGCCTAAGAAACTCAATTCTAAGGTTATTTCTTGCTCTAGTGAAATGGTGGTGATTTTTTGAAATGCGTCCTTAAGCGCCTGCATTGAGATAGGCATACTTGAGGCACTCGAAGATAAACTGGCATGGCAATGTGAGGATCTGAAAGCTCTTAAAATACGGCTGAACGTTCTCTCTACCCTATATGGGCTAGGACCCGAACTGCCCTCCTCTGCAGGCCAAATATTCTTGGGCTGAATGTCCCCAGGCGAGTAAACCATATGTGCACACTGAGTGGACCAAACTCCTCAGAACAAATATGGATGAGCAAATTCGTTTTGATAAAATGCTGACATGACTCTCAAAAGACAGTTTAGGATCAAGTGTGACACCTAGAAAATTCACTTCTTTGTCTGAATATGTAACATCATGAGGCCTTAGTGAAAAAATTAATGTTTTTAGTTTTATTTCTGTTGAGATTTAGTTTATTTGCTGTTAACCAGTCATTCAAAGTATTCATGCTCTCATTCCGCTCAACCAAACAATTTGAATCTCTTGCACGTATTAAAAAAGTAGTATCATCAGCATATAAGGTTAGAGAGCCATGGGGCAGGGCGGTAGTGACGCTATTGACATATATCAGGTATAGTAGTGGGCCCATGACAGAACCCTGAGGAACCCCATATGCCATTGCCCGCTGCTCTGAAACCTCCCCCTGAAAACATGTAACCTGTCTTCGGTCCCCAAGGTAACTCCGAATCAACTGACATCCAAGTGAAGATGAAAGTTTGATGAAGTTTTTCAATAAGGATATTGTGCGACACACAGTCAAAGGCCTTGGAGAGATCATAAAAGGTTGAACTCACATGTTCACCCCTCTCAAAGCCCTTGACTATGCCCTCACATACCCTATTTATTGCCATGACTGTTGATCTGCCACGTCTAAACCCAAATTGCTCGTCTATCAGGAATCCCGTTGACTCAAAGTATACTCCCAGCTGTCTTGAGAGAATAAACTCAACACCTTGGAAAATATGGGAATAAGAGAAATCGGCCTATAATTATTTGATGAGTCTGTATCACCCGTTTTAAAGATTGGAACAGTTCTGCTGAGCTTCAGAGAGTAAGGATAAATTCCTGTATTAATGCATTTAGTAAAATGCTTTGTAAGCGGCCCAATTAGCACATTTTTTAGAGTTTTTAGTAAAATAGTATTTAAATTATAGATGTATTTGCTATGTTTGCGTTTAAGATTTTCTATTGCCCATCTTACATCATTAAAAGTGACCTGTGAGAAGCTGAAGACATTTTGATGATTAACCAGTTGGGACCGTGCCAAATAAGCCTCAAAGGGTAGGTTAGACTGAGGCAAAGCCCCCACAAGTCCACCGGCAATGTCTGCAAAGAAGTTGTTAAGACAGTTAGAGTCAAGAGAAGTGGCATGACTTACTGATCTTTTTTGATTTTCTATTACTATTAATGACGTCCCAAGCCGCCCTTGAATGGTTATCTGCATTTTTAATATACTCGGTATTTACCCTTTTTCAGCTATTGCAATGGCATGTCTTTCTTGTCTGATTTCAGCCCGGAGAAGGGGACAGTTCGACTCTCTGCCCTGTTGCTCCAAATCATGAAGCTCTCTCCTCAAGGTCCTCAGCCCATCATCGAACCACCCCAACCCGGTGCCAACCTGAGCCTTAACCTTCCCTTGCATTTCCGGAAAGACTAGATTATAAGCATTGACAGTGATATTTAAAAAATTATCCCACTCCATGTCAACTGACATCTCCGAGTCAAGAAACTGCCAGTCTACCTCTTCGAGAATATTATACAACTGAAATGTACCCAGACTAGTTATAGGACGATGTAGAACATTTTTATATTTGGTAACATTATTCCAAATTTCACAATTAAAACTAACACAGAAATCTATAGCACAATGATCTGATAAATATGGGTCAAAAACGAATGCATTAGCGGTTTGATTATCAAAATTAACAAATATATTATCGATACAGTGTCCCAATCGGGTATTCTCAAAGACCTGCTGAGTAAAATTATATGAGATAAGTAGATCTAGAAGTCTATTTCTATCGACATAATCCCTTTCAAAATGAATATGAAAATCGCCAGTTATGACAACACTCTTATTTTTTCTATGAATAAATTCTAAAATTTCTGTTAAAATATCTAAAAATGCATTAAAACTGCCACTTGGCGGACGATATACAGTGATTAGAACTAGATTACTACCTATTAGTTCCAATCCACATGCCTCGCACTGTCCTTCCATGGAATGAGTCTTGACCTGTTCAATTTGTCTGACTGCCAAATTCTTTTGTGGCAGTATAGCTGCTCCTCCATGCCTACTCTGTTTCCGGCAGAAATAGGCCCCGCATTTGAAATCCTGGAATCCGACTTGTTCCATCTCTTCTTGCAGTAAGCAATGCTCAGTAAAGCATAATGCTGAGTAGCCTGTTGTTTTATCTTGTAAAAAGGCTTCAATTTATCCCATTTTGTTCCTTAGGGACCATATATTGATATAAAAAAATGTTTGTTGTTACCTTGTTGGTTGTGGTCTGGTTTGGGCCATTTGGGGTTAACGCTGCGGTCCTATTCATAAAAAATGTAATATGGAAAATTTCACCTTCAGCCTAATGTATTCAACACTAATAGCAGGAACTATTTTAAGTCGAGCAACTCAGGCCTCAAATCATACTTCACACCGAACAGTACGCCTCGCCCTCTAGACACTCCCGCCAATTCAAACTCCGGATCTCAAAAGTTCGGAATTGAACACACTCGGTCTCAGCCATGACTCCGTAATAGCGACTATTTCCGTATTGGATTACCTCAGACAAAATTTCCTCGCCCGTTGAGTTCGGATGTGTTGATGGAACCGACACTAGCCGATCAGCAAGAGTGGGACCATTGGATGCCCCCTTCTTTAGTCTCCATGCGTTCTTCTAGATTCCAACCTTTTGAACCTTTTTTGAAGTGCCGGGATCAATCGTAGACCCTCTTGGCATGCGCTGCAAAAATACCTTTATTCTTCAGTTCGATAACCCGGACTTCAGAGGGAGTTAGATCCGCACAACTGTAGTGAAACTTAAGTCTACATACTACATACTTTGGCTTTTTTTATTTAAGTGAGAGTTCAATTTTATAGGCAAGATGATGAACGAATTAAGTTTATTCATTTTAAATTACCATAACCAATGTACCACATTACTTAATCGTAACCAGCTTGAAGCTTGATCAAGCTTTATCGAAGGGTTTAGCTAGATTCGTAAATGATATATGGAACAATCAAGTAAAGATTGCCCATGTCAAAGCTAACAAAGTGGACTTAGTTCTATTGACTTTTACAAAATGACTGGAATTTTTCATATATAATAACCTGGCCTTGAATATATATTTTTTGAAAAATAAACTAATAAACTACACAATCAGAAGTAACTATAGGTACCTAGCTAGAGAAAACAGTTAATCATTCTTACCTTAAATATATTCGAGATATTTTGTGTAAAAATGCTCGAGGATAATCCCTGAGGCACTTCGTTATTCCAGGAGATCGCCTCTTCCACGCTCGATGCCTTTAGAACGTATAAAATTGGGGCGAAACATTCGTTATGTACCAAATCGTGAAGGTGGTTAATACCTGTTACAATTGTAGGTTCCACAAAATAACCCTGTCGGTCTAGGACCTAAAATATAGAATTAACTAAAGTAGTGGGAACAAATTTGAAATAAAAATTTTAACTATCTAGTCAAAACGGTCTCCTTTTGCACATACAGTACATACCAGTGATAAGGTTATGATTTCCGTATGTTTTGTATACCTAGACCTAGAGTACATTCTACGTATTACTTTGAATTACTAGTATTATGCATGTACTTATCTAAAGCGCGTTTGATAAATGAAAATCTCTAGAACAATCGCCGGATATCCTAAACATGTAGGTCACTAGTCTAAGGCCTGTTGGGCGTCCCATCTACTTTTGAACATTTCATATTATAAAACGACTTATAGCACCAGCTCCGCAAATTATGTCCTTAGGAAGCCTTTGCATTAAAAACTCTTGAATGAGGATCGGCCTTAAAGGCATAGAGTACCCATTCCATTAAAATTTTTGAAATGCACGTGCAAAAGAACTGATTGTATCGTTCAACAACAAACTGCTTTGAATAATGGACAGAAACTTATTAATACCTTTCCTCCTAATTCGATAGTACCACCTTCCTTTTCTATTAGATCTATAGTTTGTTTGTACTTATCGAGTGACGCTTGGCTATGCACGGGACCAATAAGAACGTGCTCATCTAATGCGTCTCCAATTCTGTTCATAACTTGAGTATATGCAGTTTTCAGTTTTTGTAGTACTTCATCATATATCTGAAACATAATTGCCTTTTTTAAAACATCTATCCTCTCGTGTGGAGACAATGTTGAAAGATAACTCAAAACGTTAAATTTGAAGACATTTTAAGCCCTTAGTATATATTTTTAAATTGCTGGCAATGGCAGCATTATTTTTTTAACGCTCAAGTGTGAGCACTTACTGATACTAGACTCTCGTTTTTTTTTTTTTTGGTAATATTAGTCTGAACTATATCCAAATCAAAAATGATGACGATCAAAAATAAATGCATCAATAACTTTTTAATTAAACACCAAATACTCACTGCTTCGTGTAAAATCAGCCTTCTTGTTGTTGTGCACCTTTGACCAGAAGTACCTATGCATGCGAATAATGTAGCAGGAATGACCATTTTCAAATCAGCATCTTCCGCTACGATAATAGCATTATTTCCTCCTAATTCTAACAGGGATTTCCCAAATCGTTTTTGGACTTCCATACTGACCTGAAATATAAAAATTTTTAACAACTGCCGCGGAAATTGGATTGCAAGTTTTGACTGAAGCGGCGTGGTACATGACCGCCAAAGCATGCAGGTACCGGTATCTAGGGAGGCAAGCGATAGACAAAATCTCACTTCCCTTGGGCAAACATACGACAATATTTCAAGCGGAAATTGTGACAATACATCATGAGTTGATGAGGCAAGAGTTTACAGGTAAAAAAAAACAATTAACTCCATGCAACTTAACTCAAAGCTCGTCTGAGACTGCACAGAAACCCTAAAAGAGCTAAGCGGACTGGTCTTAGCTTGGGTACCAGCACATACATCCTACAAAGGCAACGAAAAGGCTGACTCATTAGCCCGAGAAGCAAGCCAGAATGGATCTGAATGGACCAGAACCCTTCTGCGGTATAGAGCACCTATACAAGAAGTTGTAATCAAATTATGGGTGTAAACGAAATCATTGCCAGGGATGAGACAGGGCTGAAGAGTTATAATTCAATCAATAAAACAATCACCAACATTCACAAACTATCTACTACGACAGAAAAGAAGTATGACTAGACACTAAAACAGAGTTTTATCCACAATATCGAAACAGAATTTTTGCACTCGACGCGCGGATAGAACTCTGTTTTAGTGCATGTTGCTGAAGGTTCCAAACCCCAACATAGTGTGACTAGAATAATAGTCAATCTTCTAAAAGAGCTGTGTGCAGGTTCTGTCAGGAAGAAAAGAAAACCGCAATACACGCACTTTGCTACTGCAAGGGCTTGTCAAGAATAAGGTTCCTTACGCTGGGATAAGAAAAGGAAAGAGGTCCTAGATATGAGGAAAATCTGAAAATTAACCTATGGCGTCTCCCGGAGAAGACATAGAGATCTCTGCGTGACGTTTTAAGGGCAGACACAATAGATCTGAAAAGGGTGCAGTGCGGAGGGGCTGAACATCCCATAAACTGCTAAACTAATGTGATAATCCTACGCATACCTACACGACTTCGTTCTACTAATTACAATTTTGGCAAAAACGTACTAGTTTTCCGACTTGACAACTACCAGTAAAAGATAAAAGTTTTATCCTTTCGTCAGAAGCCATGGCCTTTCCAATGTCGGCTCCTCCACAACATAAAGCAGCTACCGCTCCAGGCAGATTATTTCGTTCAAGGACTTCCGCTATAATTTTGTTCGTTGCCACCGACACCAGTGGTGTGGTTTCCGATCCTTTCCAGAGTATTGTATCTCCACAAACCTAAAAGTAAATCAAATTATATATTAGTCTCCATATTAGCTCTTAATAATAATAATAATAATAATATTCTTTATTGCCAGCAAAGTTATGTTCACATAACAAATCAACGTCAAAAAGTAATTGTTTCTTGGAAACTTCATTTCACAAACACAAAAGTACACAAAGTAATATTACAAAATTATACACCTACATTGTATTATGATGATATAACTAAAAACAAAGTAAAAACGTTTAAAATTTTAAAAATGTTACAATTCACAATGCATATATACAACAAACTGAAAAATAAGTAGACAAAAGAACAATTAATCTGACATACAAGACAATACTATATTTCAAAGTCAAAAGAAGAAAAACACTTATCAAGTAGCCACCTGGATACGTGTTTTTTAAAGCTGTTTATGCTTTTGATCTGCTAAATCTCCCTTGGCAACACTCCAAATGCCTTTACGGCCAAGTAGTTAGGTCCCCTTTCATAAAAGGTGGAATTGTGTGTGGGTATGCTCAGGTCAGTGCCACCCCTAGTCAACATAGCCATACCCTCAGACCACAATTGCATATTCGTGGGAAATGACAGATAATTTATTTTAACCAACAAAACTAAGGAACTGAAGTACAATGATGGGACTGTAAGAACGCCCAACTTACTGAAATATGGTCTACATGAAGTCCTTGGGTGAAGGTTAAATGAAATATACATCTTATAATGCGTTTTTTGAGCTAGAAAGATTTTTGACGCCGACCTAGAGGAGCCCCAAAAGCATATCCCGTAGGCAATCACGGACTGCACCTGCCCATAGTAAAACAGTCGTCTGAGTGAGTCCCAAGTCACCACCGATCTCAGTCTTCGAACAAGAAAACATAGGCTGCTGAGTTTGGCCCTAAGAGCTGAAACATGATATTCAAAGCTCAATGACGGATTCAAGGAGACACCCAGAAATCTCACCTGATCCATGGCAGGAATGGATTTACCATTTAGGTAAACCAACAGAGATTCAGATCTAGATGATGTCTTATTGAAGAGAATTAGACTGGTCTTGTCATGATTCAAGGTGAGGTTGTTGTTAGAACACAAATCCCTCATCCTCGCCGCTGCATGTGAACATCCATGGGACAGTCCAAGCAAGGCCGTATCCACCAGCACGACCAACGTGTCATCAGCATACTGGCAGAGACGAGCCCCACCAAAAACGCCACCAAGGCTATTCTCATACAGCAGGAAGAGCAGAGGCCCCAAGATGGAGCCCTGGGGCACCCCCTGTCTCAATACAATGCTATTAGAGTAATGATTTGTACCACTCCTTGAAATACAAATGGTCTGCTGCCGCTCCAGCATATACGATTGCAACAGAGAAGCAGCAGCACCCCTGATACCATAAACTGTGTTTTGAAATTAGTAATTTATGATCTACAGTGTCGAAGACCTTCGGCAAGTCAAAATAAAGGCCAGCAACCTTGTTATTTTTATCAAATTGTCCGTTGATAAAATTGATTGCGTGAAATATTGCCTTTTCGGTGGATTTATTTGGCTGAAACCCAAATTGACTATGGTTCAGGATATTAAATATTTGAAGATAATCAAAAATTCTGGTAAATATTACCTTTTCGAAGACCTTCAACACTGCAGAAAGCAGTGAAATAGGTCTGTAGTTGGAGATGCTCTGATGGTTACCCTTTTTATATACTGGAATAAGTTTGGGTTTTTTTTAGATCAGCAGGAAAAATTTGTGTTATAACGCATTCGTTTATGATGTTTTCTAAGGGATCACATATACTCAGCCACACATTTCAGGACAGAAACCGGAATCTCATCCATACCAGAGGAGTATTTGTTGGGCAACCCAGAAACCACCCTGGGCACCTCTTGTGAGTCTGCCGGAAAAAAGAAACATTGTAGGAAAATCACCCTCCTCCGCAACATTGTAATTTGTAAATGTAGTATATGTCAGATCGAACTGTGAACTAAAGGCCTCAGCAATAGCCTTGGGATCATCAACCATACCCTGATCTGTATTTAAAGTAATGTCAAAACTCTTCCTCCCCCTGCCTAATTCAGAGTTAATTATGCCCCATGCCGCTTTATTTTTATTTTTGGAGTTTAATACTTTATCATTAATGCTCTTATGATAGTTGGACAAGTATTTTCTATACGTTTTTCTTTCCGACTTGTAAATGCTATATACAGCCTGACTATCTGTCCGCTTGTACCATACGTACAAATCCTTAATATAGTTAGAGTAATTTTTTATATCTGTATTAACCCAGGTTGCCTTTTCGGTCCTAACCTTACTAGAACTTACAGGAAATGACAAATCAAAGTAAAAGAAAATAACTCTGAAAAGGTGTTGTGTTTTTCATCAGCACCTTGAGTAGCATAAACATCTTGCCACACTATCTTCATCCATGTTGCTAAAGATGTTGTCAATTGTGAAGCAGCCCGACCCGAAACAACCCTTGTATCCCCATCTATATGGGATTTGAGACCATAAGTACTAAGAATGTGTACCAGGGATTGAGCATTATCATTGGCATTGTTAAAATGGTAGTTGAAATCCCCTCCAATTATGTAAAAATTGTACGTTAAGTAACGGTTTTGCACTATTTTATATACCTTGGGCTCAGCGATGATTACATGTAAGCCTAAGGCATCTGAAACGATATTCTGATGGTTCTGACTTAATAACCATATTAAAACTACCTTCTTGACAATAAACAAGCAAGTACAGAGCTACTGTAAAAGGTGGGATTTTAAATATTTATGTATTTAATACAGAGGAAAGTAGATTTTTACCTCGCAATTCAAGCCGAAATATTCTATACATACCATAGCTATTGCACTATTCCACCCGTAAACCGCTACAGGAAAATTAAATGCCGATATTACACCTACGGTACCCAGAGGATTCCAATTTTCAAGTAGAACATGACCAGGTCTTTCCGATGGAAAAATAGAGCCCGATATCATCCTGGACAAACCAACGGCATAATCACAAATATCGACGTATTCCTGAACTTCGCCTTTGCCTTCTGGCAGTATTTTTCCTACAAGAAAAGAAACTTCATTGTTTAAGTCATAATAATGTCGTGTGAACAAAGCCGTGGGAATAAAAGCCACAATAATTATACTAAAACAAATTACACAAAGGAAAAATTATCCAGTCTACGCTGCTTCGAAGCTAATTTAAAGTTTTAAAGGGCAACCACTCTCATAGATGCGTACTCTTGCGGATCGACAAAATGTGGTTTTGAAATTTCAACTCTTCATCGATGACCAAGTCAAGACACTTGACTTCTCCTGAAGCCTCTCGCTGTTGCTATCGTCTGCAAACAAAGTTGTATCAAATCATTAATATAAAGTAGAAAGAGCATTGGGCCCAGAACAGAACCGTGTGGACCCCAAAATCCAGTCTTCCAATGATCGACAACAATAATAATGGAACCAACTGCAAGCAACTCGACGAAAGCCGTAAAAATGAAGTTTCTGGAACAGTATTCGATTACAGTCGAAGGCTTTAGATAGATCACAAAACACTGCCGCGGCGCCTCCCCTTCATTTATTTGAAAATATAGATATGTACTCCAAAAATTGATAAACATCATCATTGATGTCCCTACCAGGCTGTATTTGTCCAATCTGTATTTGTATAATCTTGGAAATAGTAGACAGAAGCAATGTAACTGACCAGATGATCGGCCTCTCCACCCTTATACAAGGGAATGACTGGCTATTTTTAAGCTCGAAGGCTGACAAGTTAATGGTAATCACCCAAGCATAGGGTGACAGGTTCACCCTATCATCTTCTGAAGAGTTTTTATTTCTTATAGAGGCCACAGCATGAACCACCTATTAGGATCAGTTCGATTAAAAAAGAATGATCGACCTTCTGGATTGGCACTCAGGCAAGTCATAGTATCAGTAGTTGAATATTATGACACTTGGTTAACTTTCCTTGAGTCATTGATTATTATTGGATTGGTTATCAGCACCATCAAGTCTAGAAGCATAGTAGGACTATTTAGCAAAGAACGATATCTACCAAAAAATTAAAAAGCTTGAGCTCTCAGTAAACTTTCTTAAAGGTAGTCATATACTCCGACAGTCAGGCCGCCTTAAAAGCAGTTTTGTGCACACAAGGTCAGATCTACACTAGTTAAAGACCGCATAAATGCCCTTAAAAAGGTCGGTCGTAACAATAAGCTCACCATTGCGTGGGTTCCGGGACATGAACGTCATCAAGACAATGAAGAAGCCCACAAATTTGCTAAACGTAAGATTACGTTGAGACCTGAGCCCTACTTCGGGACAGCAGGAAGAGTCTTCCAAAAATCAGTTTAAAGCTGGATAGATAAACAGTTTTTAAACTGAAGGTTACAAACACCGGGGCAACTACAGGCCAAACGGTTCATAAAACACGGGTCCCCAAAGTTCACGGCAGATCTACTTAAGAGGAGTCGCAAGACGATAAGAATATTAGTGGGTCAGCTGACGGGGCACTGTAGAATGAAGAGACACATGGCAAAGATCGGCCTGACAGATAATGGCTATTGCAGGTTCTGTCAGAAGGAGAAGGAAACTCCAAAAACACGTGTGAGGCGAGTGTGAGGTTATCTGCAGGCGCAGGTATGGAAGGCTGAGAGACCAAAACCGGATCTGCAAGGTACATGGAGGAGCCGGTACTCCATATTTGGAGTCTGATTAGGAAGACCGCACTGGATGAGATTCTCTAAGCATGGTTCGGAGTGCTACAATCAACCTGCATAGGTTGCAGTGGCAGAGGCGGGTACCAGCACCAACTCCCCTCGATTCTAAACTTTCTTATCAAGTGCAATGATCTAAGATTAACGTATTTTTAAGCCCTTGGTTATCCATGTTTTTTTTTATTATTTTTATTTCTTAAACGTTGCATAGAAAATGCTCTATTAAGTTCATGAAATGTGCCCATGGGATCACATGCATCCCAGACTGCTGTGGAGCGCTACCGACAGAATCTATGGTAATTTACTTTACTAAAAATAGTAAATATGTTCTATATTGTTGTGGAGGATTCATTCTTACCAGGGTAAAAATAGTAGTCGTGTTATTCATCATATAATTAATATATGTATATGCCAATTATTACTCTTACCCATTTCCAAAGACACCAATTGGGACAATGGCAGCAATTTAGTTCTAAGAGCATCTCCGATTTGTCTTACTATTTCTCCGCGTTGTGGCGCAGGCAAATCGGACCAAACATGCCAGGCTGCCTCGGATGCCTTTATACAAGACTCATAGTCTTCTGTAGAGCCTTGTTTAACTTCTGCAATTACCTTTCCATTACTAGGACATATTGATTGGACCAGCTTAAAAATGAGGAGGGTGTTTAATGCAATCACTAAGAGCATTATAAAAAATTCTCAGATATTCTCTGTAGTTCATATCTATTAAAATATAACGGTGGTTTGTGCAATAACTGTAAATATATAAAAGCTCAAAGTCTGAGAACCTCTGAAACCGCCAGCGATGCGAAATCAGTTAAATATTAGGACAAAGAGGTCGTAATCTTATGAAGTCAGTTGAGGAATAAATGGTGATATTGTTTCTCCCCTCCCTACTATTATTCTTAATTAATCTATTAAGCTAACGGCTATATTTTCTCTGATTTTAAAAGAATTATAATCTATGATATTCTGTCAATACTATGTCCTCAAAACATTTAAAAATCTTAAACTATTTAGTAAAATACTTAAAAATAATGTCCTCTTAATTTAATACTTACACGGCCCGATCCTTTCCACGTTCCATCATATACGCCAAAGTTGGAATCAGTCAAACCTAATTCGCTTAAAAATGAATATTCTTTATTATAAACCAAAAAGTCCGACCTAGACGACATTGTTCTGACTACACCGATAGTTTTCGGACCAAAATTGTGTCTACCTGAAGCAACTAACAATAACTTTTGTATCACAGGCATCAGGTCTTCGATATTGGTAGTCTTTACGCTACAAAACAATAATGCTTTATTTGTACTATCTTGTATTA
>MU182335.1:258736-276713 GCA_016904865.1 Pissodes strobi
GGCCATTTTAATGTACCCTTCAAGACCCCAAGTGACACCCCATGAATTTTTAACAAGCCAGTAATCTTGACCAGATTGATCATCTGTACCATACCCAACCACAAGCACACCATGATCTAATTCTTGTGAGCTACAGCTTGGTTCATCATATACACCATCAGAATAAAGTTGGAATGATTCATGGCTGGCATCAATAGCTATCGCAATTGGTCCTACAGTACCCACGGCTATCTTTAATTGATCCTCATTGCCAGAGTCAATATCAACAAAGCCTTTGTCAGTAGCGCCCTTATTTTGGGGAGCGTAATGGCATTTCTCATCTTCCGCCTTGTATGGATAAGATTCTTCAGTATCAACACCGCCATTATCTTTAATATACCGGAAAGCATTGTCCATAAGTCCACCATTGCAACCATTGTTGCCATATTTTGTAGAGCAATCGACAAGGTTTTGTTCACTGAGAGATACCAATTTTTTAGTCTTGCGGAAGTGTTGCCCTTCCAGTGAACCAGTCTAAAAATAAAACATAAAAGGAATTAGAAATGTGTTACATTTCTTATAAATTTGTTTTTGTTAGCCTATAGTAATGAGTAATTAATACTCACCGCACTGAAACTCCAGCACGATCCGCAATGGCCCTGATCTTTAACGGGTGTCACTGCGCCCTCAGTTCTCCAGTCAACCTCTTCCGCTAATTGTACGTTAGCTGGGGGGATGAAAGTGACAGAATCATGCATGTCTCTGCTCTTTAAAATTGAATTTTGAGTCCTGTTAAATCCATTAAGCATAGAAACAAACTCGTGATGGAGCAAGTCTGCATATTTATTGATCCCCAATTTGTAAGAAATCAGTCCCTTTTCATAAAGTTTGTTATGTTTGGCTACTTTATGCGAGTTGTCCATAAAAATTTTCAGCCTAAAGCGTTCCTCTGTTTCGCTCGCGTAATTCTTTCCATGTTGGATCTAAACAGAAAAAAAATTAAAAATAATTCACTTCCGTTTGTGTAATGAAAACTAGGAGGATAAAAGGTTGTTTTTTTATTATGCAGAATTCTGAATCATGTGACTCTGATCTGATTAGGCAAAAAGTACAATAACATATTGACTATTGAGTAATTTTATGTTGTTGCAATTAAATTATGATTCATCATAGCATCGTCGTTCATTCTCAATATAATTTCCAAACATTTAAATCACAGAATAAATCATAGAATATTTAGATCGATTTCAATAATATTCATAAAATGTTTCTTGGATTTTCGCTGTGATGAATGTATTAAAAAAAAATAGAAAAACATTAATTTCCACTATATTTACTTAAACAATGACAACTGTTTGGACAACTCTGTGGCTTCGTCAGATATTAAAATCTAAAGTAGATTAGTATCTGATGGACACAATATTGTCGAAACAATTGTCATTAACACGCTTTTATTAGCTTCACGCTTCACCTAAATATGGTGGAAATTGAACAGTTTTTCTCTTTTCTTTAAATAGGTTCAGATGAATGTCCAGCTAACTCTATTCAATACTTCTATTTTTATACAAAGTATTCGTTTAGACTACATACAAAATTCGAAATTTCATGACTTTTGCTACCTCGAGACCTTTTTGAATATTTTGCTCTACAAGGTGTTAAACCGCAAAAGGCAACAACAAGAATGGCTTCATTAAGGTCAATAAATTGGACTTATTGTAGTGCCAATCTAAACCCTGATGGTGCCTGGACCAAAACGGTCATATCTGAAATGGACTTAAACCAAGCAAGTCGATTCTCTTTGTTTTTAAATGTGTTTGTGATTTTCTAAATGTCAAGCCCTTTAAAACTAATATTGTCAGTCATAATGCTTGGAGTAAACTACAACTAGGCCTAGGCACTTTTTGATTTACCTATCTGATCAAAACCTGTGCGAATTTCAAAAAATATAAAAATTAATACAAAATAAATATAAAGAACTGTAGTATCAAAAAAAGCAAATATAACAAGCACCGTTTAATGTGGAAATCGTATTGATAGTAGCGAAAGCCCGCACAAAAAATATAATAATAAATTGGTAAAATAAATTCCAAAATTTGAGTTAATAGTACATGAATTTAAATAACAATAAATATCTCCCCTGAAGAATTACCCAATTGCAACTATGCAGTATTACGTTTATGATATTTAAAACCCATTCTTTTTAGTGGAATCCCAGAATTAATGAATTTCTTATACTTTATTGAAATGAATTACGAGATAAATTAGATACGGTGGGTCATTGATGATAGATTTTGTAATACTGTATACATAATTAGCATTGTCCATCTCAGGCGTATCTAAATGCTAAAAAGAAAGTATTAAAGCTGTATGGAAAAAAGCCAAATGCCATAATTTTATTTGGTTAAACGATTCCGTGAAGCACCGGCAGATTGATCAAAGTGCAAAAACACCATAGCGATGTGATCAAGAAAGATAAATAGTTTTACATAATTTATTCACGCCTAAAAACTGCGTTATTCCAACAACAAATATCGGGGATTCAAAATATTTTGACATCGATTTCAGTGCCGGAAGGCGATTTGTATAATAAATTATTTCTCGCATTGGATATTTTTACTAACAAGAAGTGAAACTCAAGGGCTGCTAAACTTAAAAGAGGTAGTAAGCTAGAGTGTAACTATATAATAAGACTGTGATTTCATTTGTCTTTGTGAACACTGGCTAATGGAGTCAGCCACTGACCGCTATGGCTTACCCAATTATGGTGTTGCAAACTACTTTTCCCTGAAGGATCATGAGGATAATAAAAGTGTTACGTTTCTGGGAGTTTTTCTGGATAACAGATTGAACTGGAAAAGCGACATAAACCAACTAACAAATAAGCTGTAAGCTACTCTCTTTTTGCTCCGCAGAACTGTAAATATGGCTTCGTTTGAGGTTTCCAGAACTGCATTATGGATCTATTCCAATCTAAAGTGTCTTATGGCCTACTGTTTTGGGGAAACTCACTGGGTGCGAGTATTTAAAATGCAAAAGACGGCACTTAGAATCATGGGGCAAAAGAGATCTACTGATAGTTGTAGACCTCCATTTAATACTCACAATGCCTGGTCTTTACATTTATTAGTGTCTGCCATTTATAAGATCTGGAGAAGCTAAATTCCTAACAATAAATAGTAGACACGAGTACAACACCAGGCATGGGATAACCTATTACAACCCTAACATCGGCAGTACTTTAACACAAAAGAACTATATTAATATCTCTATTAAACTATATCTCCTTACCAGTAAGTGTAAGGGTCTTGCCTCTTACTAAGTTTAAGCAGCATATAAAAGAGATTATTTTGGAGATCTTACACAATGGATGCGTTTTTAATAAACGTCTGTAATCAAGTATAGTATTGTATTATCCTCATTGGTGTTTGTGCACTTACATATTTTGGATAGATTTTATGGTTTTATGTTTTATATGTATCTAGTATTTTTAAATCTATTGTTATCAATTTTTTAGAGGTGACAATACTAAACGTTTATAAAATGTATATGAGCATATAAAGTATTTTATTATTATTAATTAGTATTTTTGTAGACTTTACTTTATTGTGAGATTATTGACGTAAATACGACTCATTGCGGTGATTCATTAGGGAAAGAGGCGAACAACTGTAACGGATAAAAAACAACCTTTTAACTTGGGTCATTGATAAGAGAAGAAACAATTGCAACAAAGAGCTCTTATTTTAGAACCGCGTGATTTGTATAACGATTTATTTATCTTTACTTATTTCGTAATGAGCACATCGTTTTAGCAAAACATCATATACAACTTCTGAAGATAAAATAGCATGTATTCCGAAAAAAAATTACTTTTTGTAGCTGGTCTATAGTCACCGGACCCAAATTAACTCAAACCTACAGGCTCGATACATTCAAGATTTGATCTGTATATTTTAAATTATGTTACTTTATTTGTTTATTCATTTTCAACATTTACAAGCTTAACAAAAAAAAATAACATTAACAGACTAGCTCAAAATATTCTTTTAGCACTCATTTTGAACCTGTTCAAAGGCACATACAAAAAAATCCAATTCCTCACAACACTCACTGGCGAAAAATTCTGTTAACGAGAGTATGAAGTAAGTAGCAAGTGTTTGGTTATGTGTGGGGTAACGAGATGTATATTAATATGAAAAGCTTCAAGACATTCAGAACTCTTAAATGCAAAACAAATGTCACACATAGTATAGTATACTCTTCTACAGGCAAGCGGAGCTAAATCTAGGTAAGACCTAGTCTGAACCCAATTGTTACATGTCAAATAAAGTTAGTTATTTCAACGTTAATCCTACATCTATTATACTAAATGAAACACTTTGTATTCCATGCAAAATTTTAATACAAAAGGACTTCCTATAGAAGCATAACAACAGAGCGCTTTCGGCCCAGGCCATCATCAGTGTTACCTGAAAAGCAAGTAGAAGAACCACCCATTAAGGCAAAGTAAATGGCTGATGTACCTGAGATCTTTATGAAAGAAAATTATATAATTGACATCGTTATATCAGGATTCTGAGAGTGTTTTTTTAACACTCTCAGAATCTAATGATGTCAATTATATAATTTTCTTTCATAAAGATCTCAGGTACATCAGCCAATTACTTTCGTTAATGGGTGATTCTTCTACTTGCTGTAACACTGATGATGGCCTAGACCTAAAGCGCTCTGTTATGCTTCTATAGGAAGTCCTGTTGGATTAAAATTTTGCATGGAATACAAAGTGTTTCATTTAGTATGATTCATACATGCACACAGCCACTACTCTTCACTTAATACATCTATTATGCTTATCCATCAAGCTAAATATAATACTACTTATTCGTTTAGATACCTGCATGGTAGTCGTATAACTCTAGCCTTTTATTGAACTGTTCCAGGGAAGATTGAGAGTTCTGTAGCCATATGCGTAACTTGTTTTTCTCGGGCAGTTTGATAGGATCGATTGGGCTTTATGAACATTTTCACTGGCTTAACACATAATTAATCAATAAATCGTACTGTATTCTGGCCATTGCTATCAAGGAAACCTTCGAAGTTACACGCATTTATAGCAGTACATTTCAAAACATTGAATAGTTCTCTTACCTTCCCGAATAATCACCTTCTCGATGATAATATACATTAAAACAGTCTCATGGATGTCAGAAATATTGGTTTCGGAGTTTGTCGGTTATTGCCCGGGATTCGTCTCAATATTTAATAGGAAAAATTAAAAATCCAGTCAATGTTTATTTCTGGTATGATAACCTTCGGATGAGATGAGACAGCTAGCTGACTTTGACAATAATTCTTTGTTGCCTAACATTGAGGGGTACTCTTGCAATGTTGTCAGGTGTACATGATTTTTTAACGATTTTGATGTGTTTGGGAACCAAGCCAATAAGAAACAACGTACTATATTGACGTGCTACCATCAGTTTGATGTTAAACGACTCTCTGAGCTTTGGCTTGTTGTAAGCAGGCAAGATGATTTAGTGGTCGAGTTGTATCCCCTAAATTTGGCCACACCGCCCGGTTGCTTCGCAGCTGGTTCCAACAGAGACGCAAACTCCTGGCTAAAGGTGCGTTTAGGCGTGAATTATTATGCTGCGTACTCATGCGTTTCGCATTTTTAATGTCGAGATTAAAATAATTGAAATGGCCGCGGGACGGTATGAGGTGGTTTCTGTTTAATTAGTCATTGTCAATTTCAACAATCAAACACACAAATAGGTACATTCCCATAATACCAGAAATAAACAAGATCTTGTACGGAGTTACCAGCGCTTGGAGAGATGCAGGGATGTTCCTAGGTGTATAGCGGTATAGCTCTATAATTGCCTGCCTGAAACTATAAGAGATCTACCTTTTGAGCTATTTAAGAGGAAGCTTTACTGACCAAAAATCTGTGTACAGGGTGAAACAAATTCGCTTCTCATTATTGGCATCTCATAGACGGTAAGAGATACAGCAAAGTTTAAATTGGGGCAAATTGCGCAATTTAGTGCCCAGTATTTTGACATTTTGAAGCTGGAGATATGTCGAGTACTTTCGAAAATATCCGAGAAAAACCGAAATTTTCGATTTTTGTTTTTAATTTTTTTGTGACGTAATTTTTGGAAATATCAAAAAAACATTAACACTTTCTCAAGGCACTTTTTAACGGTCTATCCTAAGATATTGAAAGTTTTCTAACTCAACGTTTCGATTTCTCAGAACCATCATCGGATAAATTTTTTAAATACGGACCTATAATTTTTATAATTTTTTTTTTTGCTTATTTAGGCAGTAATTTGGTAAAATTCATCACCAGAAATTTTTATTTGGTATGCGTCATTAACAAAATTAACGTGTTTTAGTTAAAATTTGAGATATCAACGTATTACCCTTCTGTTTGTTATAAAAACACAGAATTAAGCACCTATTATTATTAGTAAGATTAACATTTTTGATGATCATTATTTTTGAAAGTAAATTGAAAAATTAACTGCATTTGTGTAGGTTTTTTCTCATGCTGTCTAGGTGTTGTAGAAATAAAAGGTGCAAGTATTTACCACAGATCGGTGGTATTTACCGAATGAATTGATTGACATTTAATAGTCAAAGTCAAAGTCAAAAAAATCTATATTTCAAAAAAAAATACATAGTATTTAGGAAATGGCGTCAAAAAATGGAATAAAAAAATTTGAACCTAAAAGCAATCCTAAATTACGTAAATTAAAACATGCCACTACAAAGTTATAAAAAACTAACATTCCCACACATTAAAATTGTAAATTTACTAAAATTAATTAAAATTCCTACACATTAAAAGAACTAAAATTACTAAATTACTACACATTAAAATTATTACATGATAGAACATTCACAAGATAAAAGAGTTAGTTGAGTTATAAAACTGACATTTTAGGATACATCGTTAAAAAGTGCCTCTAGAAAGTGTTAATATTTTTTTGATATTTCCAAAAATATCCTCACAAAAAATTAAAAACAAAAATCGAAAATCTCGAGTTTTCTCGTATATCTCCGGAAATATTCGAGATATCTCAAACTTCAAAATATCAAAATAATGGGCTCTAAATTGCGCAACTTTGCCCGAATTTAAACTTTGCTGTATCTCTTACCGTTTACGAGATCCCAATAGTGAGAAGCGAATTTGTTTCACTCTGTATATAGAGTGAGTTTCACAGCCCTTCTCGTTGATTAGGAGAAATAAGTTAGTATCCACGGACCCGCCAAAAGAAAATCCATGTTGCTGGTTTATTATAATTTAACTGAAGGTGTTTGTTAGTACCTTCTCAATACAGTGTTCAAATACCTACTAAATAGAGATTGGTCTGTAATTCATACGTCATTTTTGTTACCAGATATATAACAATTTCGAGATTATAGAGTGTGAGCAAAGTTTTAATAATACCCTGTTGGGAATTCCGTCTCAGCCTTCCCCCTTGTTAATATCAAGCTCGAATAATGATCTTTCAATGTTACATGTAATGCAAGCATTCCATTTTAAGAATATAATGCGCCATATTATGTAGGTATGACTCAAGTTCATAACAACATAACAAAGAAAAATCGTAAAACAGATTCACAATTAAAACTTAATACATAAAACAAACTCTAACTAAACTGGTCATCAGAGAGATCTAGGAATTAAACTCTTGAACTTGCTGAATAAAACTCAGTTTCAAAGAACAACGTATGTAATTTCCTCTTAAAAGTTTTTGTGTATTTCTGACTATCATGTGGGACAAAGAATTTTCAGAGTCCATTTATTGTTTAAACAAATTAATTGAATGTAAAGTATTAGGAAAGAAACAAAGAACGTTTTGAAAGCAGATAAATAATAGGAAAAGATAAGAATGGTCAATATGCAAATATTATTAAGTCTTATCAACATTTGGCTGAAAATATAGCTCTTGACATAAAAACCTTTAACCTTCTGGCCATGCTGATAGTGCAACTACGCAGTTGAAATAAAAACTACAAACATCTGCAATATATCTGATTTCTGTCTACCCATGCTTAAAACAAATAAACTATTTATAAAACAACTCATTGTTCTTTGTAGTTAAGAAAACATATTATAGAACTCGTTAACATATAATGTCAAATCATAGCAACAACTGTGGTAAATTGATTTCAAATAAAACTGCAATTATCCTATATTGTATTTTTGTAAAAACTGAAATCATCAAAATATATTTGAACAACATTTGCAATGCAATAGGGAATGTCAAATTTAGCTTCACTACATGTGTTCAAACCAGATTAGAAATGTATTTATTTTGAAATTACGCATTATCCACTTGCCAGCCAAACTTGAACACAATCGCCTTTCTAAAAATTTAGGACGTAATCATCCAATAAAACCAGATGAACTGGACAAGTAAAAATTACCTAATTATCTATTACATTAATTGAAGTACATTCGCGATCACGTCTTTTTGGCAAGATTATAGGCCATTTGGGGCATATATTCTACCTATTATTAGCATTGCTTTGATAGAATATTTATTGATTTTTTATCTTATTTTCATATTTTAGAACATTCTGGGTGATGATGGTAATATTATTATGGCAATGAAACCAGTTGCTTTAATAAATTAATTTGAATTTGCATATGGAAAGTGTACCTATTGTTTGGTTGTTTTGGCATCATGTGATGATGATGGTTAGTTCTGTTAGTAGGAAACTTCCATTTAGGTTTTAAAATGTGCATTAACAAAGAACAAATTAAAATAGAATATAGTATATGTCATACCTATATGTTATGTCATGATAGGAAAGAATGTTCGTTTACCTTAAATGCTCCCCATTGCTCTTGTACCAAATCGTAGTAGGAAACTGCATGACAGCTTAGAACAATCGTTGATATAATGAGTAGGAGTTTCATTTTGAAGCTATTTCTGAAAAAAGTTTGATTTAAGTTAAGTAAAGAAAGGAATATTACCCGGGCTCTATTTGTTTAAATGAGTCATAGGGTAATCTTGTACTATTAACCAGGGTCTAAATCAATATTGTAATATGTAGTTAGTTTGAGACCTATGAATTGAGACAATCGCGTTCTCGATTAATAGCTTATGTCATGTCACTAATTGAATTGCTTCCTATTATTCCTCCTGTATCATCTTTATCTAGATGGTTTGCTCAGTCAGGCTGAGCCTATAACTATATTCGTCAATACTGAGTGGAGGCAGCTTCCTTGGAGTAAGCTTGCAAATTATCAGATAGGACTTGGCAATTTGTATGTCGTTATTGTTTGAAAAGACGTGAGAACTGTTCACAATTAGTTGGATTTTATCTTTCAGCTCTGTCAAAGTAATTACCTACTAGACAAGAGTTGAAATGGTGAAACTATTTCAAATTTGAATCTTTATGGAGGATAGATCTCACGAATCCTAGGGCATCATATGCTTCATGTGCGGCTTGCATATACCATAATTGATCTTATAAATGTTTTAGAAATGAGTATTAACTTTACTTTCGAATTAAAAGTGGAAATTGTCTCGTATCTGTAAATATATGTATATTTTTTAGCTATATTTGCTGCAAAGGCCGCGGAAAATGCTAAGAATTTGAAAAAAACTAACAAGCATTGATTTGTTTTTTATCAGGAAAGTTGTCCAAACCTAAAATAAGGCATACTTATAAGCAGTTTACCGAATATTTTATGAACAAATTCCGAACCTCAACATAGCCTCATCCTTTTTTCCTGCAAACCATAGTTAGATAATATATATTATACGTTTTCAATACAGTTTGTTTGAGGTCCTTTTTTAATACAGCCGAGTTGTTACTTCTTAGTTGTATTTTGTCATATTTTTTGAAAATTTTTTGGAATTAAGTAGGTGCTCTTATTTTTTGCATAAACTCGAAAAAAATTAGTTTACTTTGATAAATATTACTGCTTCCTTAATGTAATTGCATGCCACTGTGCAGTGTAAGAATTCTAAGTAATTAGCTGATGCTAGATTTACAAAAAGGAAGAATACTCGGTCATTGCCACATGGTATCATTCCTAGTAAAATATACCTCGTTCAGACATTATATCCGAACATACTTCATCAAAAATTAATCAGATGTTTATGTTTATGTACAAACTCAAAATCGCCTTAATCAAAAAATTGTAATTACAAGATCGCGTGGCCGTCAATTACAATAATTACAATATACAAGACAATGACTTAACACATTACACAAAAGAATAAAAAATATATTACATACAGCTAAAATTTAATTCATTGTAGGTACCTATATGGTTCCATAAACAAAAAAAAATTTAAAATAGACTTTTTAAGACTAGTCTCAACCTTTAACACAGTAACAGTAAGTCTGGTGATAATTTGGTGATAATTTGATGTTGAATCTTTAATTTGATGATCTATTTTTGAAGAAGACCGAGCACTCATATACATAACTCGTGCAATGTTAAAAAAAATTGTATTTTAAATCTACTCCTTCCTGACTCCCTCCCCTCCTAAACCACTAACACAGATGTTTTATGTGAGACAAAACCGTTAAAAACTAAGATGGACCTCCTAGAGAATATCACTATGTCTTTGTTTTGTTCGAAAATATATAATTATCAACACTCTGGAATAGTTCAATTTTCACAAACCACCCCTGGACCTTCTCAAAGTGATCAATCAGAAAAATTCACCAGGAGAGGGCCAGGCTGAAGGATTTACATTATATCGATACAATTAATTTTATTTTAAAGTAGATTTTATGGAATTAATTTTAATTTGAGAAAATGCAAAACATTTCTGCAGTGCAACAGATTTTAATATATTTTTACCTATTTGACAGTAGGATGTAGGAAAGACGAGCCGACACCACAAAAAAAGTATTTTATGTCACTCTTGCAAAGTTTGCTCACTAGCTTCTTACAAATACAATGAAATTTGCCCTCGGAAAAAGATAAATATGAGAAATAAAACTTCCTATCTAATTGGCAAGAGCCCTGTGGGCCACACTAGTTTAAAGCCCTTTGTGCAAGTGAAATGTCCAGCGTCCTGTCGTAAACCATTAAAGAGGTTTAATGTCCCTGATACTGAACAAAGAGCATCAAAATCAGCCATGAGATTGACCCTAATTAGGTTGCATTCCTTAAATACATTAATAGGTAGTGTATTATGCTATGGATTCATCCCTTAAGTTTAAGCCTTCTATAGTACTACCTACTATAGAACAAAATAAAATAGAACGTATTTTTTCGATTACAACAGAAATAGTAAACTTTAAACTTACCCTTGTCCTCTATCACTTTATACTTCTTAAATTAAGAAATGACTACCAACTGATTCACACAATGCTTCACTGTGATTACGAATGATGTCTTACTCAAACTAACGTACTAGACGTACTGATCGTACGGTACTTCTTACTAGAAACTAGAATTATAATGATAAATAAATCCTAATTGATAAAACAAACAAAGAATACAAAAACACAGAAAGATGGCTGCATTAGGGATGGCGTCAAAATATCGATATTCGATATGATTGGATATCTATCCACTGTATATATCAATGGGTGTGATTCTATTTTTTTTGCCGTCATATCGCTCATATCGATATAATTTTGCTTCGCTATCGCTACACAAATAACCATATATAAAACACTAAAAACACACACAAATAACAATACGGTTCTGGTAAAGTTCACAACTCTCAGCATTGCATTTCGCAATTTTCTTCGGTATACCTTGAATAGAACAAAATAGAACACAAAAATCGGGAATCATACACTTTTTCTTTAATAAATCACAAATTAAGACCAGAAAACAAATGTTTTCTTGATTTTGGGTATGTTTTGGGTTAGGTTTGTTTGATTGCGCACCCGGAGCAAGCTAAGCGAGCGGAGGGCCATGCGCGAAGTGAAATATTAGTAGAATGATAAAAAAAATATATTCTGGCAACCAGTTTTCATTTTCACGTTACACTCGAGAAAGTAGTAGCGAAAGTTCGCCGTTCAACGTCAATTAACCTCAAAACTCGAAGTTTGGAAGCTTCTTTCGGCTCAAATGTGGGGGATCCGTAGATTTTTTTTCTCTTAAACTGTTCTATAACAAGAGAGCTTTCTGCTAAAAAAAAAGTTTTGGTAAAAGTTTTTCCGGTTGCAGCTCTTCCCTGGGCTCGGTCCACAGATTTGGGTGTTGTTCTTTCCACAGTTCTATGCGGCGTTGTTCTGGGCATGTCTGCAATTGTTGCGTGTATTGGAGAAAGCTTTTCCTTGATTTGAGTCGTCGCCTTTCTGGTTGTTGGGCGTGGAGAGGATGTCGCCTATCTCCTACCTGCTTCTGCCACTCTGTTTCGAATGCAACTTTGCTTCTGACACGTGCTGGGACAATTCCAGATAGAGGGTACAGCTTCTCGACAGGTGTCGGTCTCAAGCAGCCAGTTATAATCCTGCACGTCTCGTTTAAGACCACGTCAACGAACCGAGTTATGACATACTGGTGCCACATACTCGGCAGCGGAGAAACAGAGAGCAAGAGCCAATGTATGTAGTACGTGCGAGTGAGCTTCCGGATAATATTATTTCTAGCAATATTTTAGCAGTGCTTTTGGTAAGATAGTGTGCGGTCCAGTGTCACGCCTAGATACTTTGGAGTGTCGCATGCTTCGAGTTTTTGTTCTCTCCATATGATTTGCAGTTTCCTGCGAGTATCTTTATTTCTCAGGTGAAATGCACACATCTGGGTTTTGCTGGGGTTTGGCTTCAACTGATTTATGTCGTAATATTGTGTCATGTTTCCCAAGGCTGTAGTTAGTTTATTCTCGACCTCTTCGAAATCTTTCCCTTGCGCGGCAATGGCTGTGTCATCTGCATAGATGCAGCGACGTGTCTGTTAGTCGGTTGGTTGGTCATTTGTGTTTACGTTGAAGAGCATTGGAGCCAGTACCCTTCCCTGTGGTAGGCCATTCCTCTGGTCTCTCCATTGACTCTTTTTTCCTTGCAGTGTAACATAGAAGCGCCTGTTCTGCAATAGAGTTTTCACCATGCTAACCAGGCGAAAGTCTTTGGTAACATAATACAATTTTTCCATTGCTTTTTGGTGGTTTACGGTGTCATATGCCGCTATCAGGTGTATAAAGGCTACACCGATAAGTTGCTTGTGCTCGAAGTCATCTTCAATATGTTGTGTTAAGTTTAGTACTTGGGCACAGCAAGACCTTCCCGGTCTAAATCCTGCATGCTTGCTCTGTTGTTAGTGGTATACTGTCGTCTTTCGTCTACCTTACTAGATATACGATTTAGTATCAATTTTTCGAAGACCTAAAACTTTACACTATGAACGCTCTTCTCTCAATATAGACCACTGTCGGTAGAACAAGTAAACATTGCTTTAGAAGATTTCTATTCTGTTGGCCTGTGAAAATATATCTTACCTGTGCACTGGCTCACTTCCGGTCTGTCTTAGGAAAAGTAAACAAGTTTCAAACAAATTACATAATTCGGCATGGGTTTGCTTTAGAAAACGTGTTCCAGACCTTCGAGGAGATTCTGGAAAGTCGTAGCATGCTGGTGGAGGGTGATTCCTAATTTGTAAGAAAAATTTTTGCACGTGGAAACGTATTCTGGTGGCGGCCTAGGGGGACAGCTCCGCAAAACCTTCTGTCTGGCAGAAAATGGTTGTTCTTTCATCTTTCACTAGTTGAACCTCCTTGCATAAAATACTAGTTCTGGTGTTCAAGTTCAAAGATTAGTGTTATATATTTATATTTTTTAGTGAATGTTCGATGTTCGTGCCTAAGACTTCGACTCAGAAAAACCCTCAAGTACACCAAGAATACGCTGACAAATTGCAGGAAAAAATCGTAAAAGTCAATTAACTTTTGTATATAAGAAAAATGCCATCAAGAAAGGAAGATAGAATTACATTTGCTTTAATGATTGTTTAAATTTATGATTCAAGAGTCGTCCCAGAGTATTCCTATACTTTTGTCTTGTTTTGTATCAATAGGAATGAAAATTTAGGACACCCGGAGCGATACTCACTCACTAGTTTCTGGCTGAGCTTTGCGGGTGGTCCTGTCGATGGCAGTACCGCCTGATCTACCATTGTTGCCGTAGACCTACCATTTTATCTACCGCGTTGAACGTAATTTCTTTCGCAAGAACTTAAGATTAATTTCGCAGATAGTTAGATTACAGTTTTAAAGCTCCCTTAAATTCCGAAAGGAAGTCCATAGAAATTCTGAATTTTGTCGTTATTATAAAGACGATCGGCCAATAGTATCTGTCAGGGCCAGAATTTTCAAGTCTTGTCTTGTCTTAAATGGATTATTGGCTTCTGTTCCTTTCAAGGACAATTTGCCAGCACATTCAGGGTGTGTTTGGGGTGGGTCTGACTCTAAGTCATATCCCAAACACTGACTATTCTTTCAAAAGTGTTGTGAGCTAGTCGTTTTTATAGTTTGGTTTTTCTTCTCTTTTCTTTTCTTCTCGGCACTTCAGTGAGCTAGAAAATTAGTTCAACAACACAACAAAGGATTTATAACTCTTCTCGATCTCGGGCAACGGGAGATCTAGGACATTTCAAAATGGGAGTTGCCTCGGATGGATGGGGATGGGTATTGTGTTAGGCCTTACCCAATTATCATTCTGCTAGCCGCAGAAAAGGAAAATATCTGAAAGGTGAGCAACATATGTCAAAGTGTAATTTCATTATATTTAAGGAATTCATTCATTTGTTTAATTATATTCGTATTTAAATTAGACAAAACTGTCAAAATTTCCAAAGGCGGAGTAATTCCCTCTCTTGTAATATTCTCATACAGATCAAAACCAGGAATCATGTTAATCGGGCATTCAAAAAAGATGTGATTCAAATTTTCAACCTGCCCACATTCGCACGCTGGGTCATTTTTAATCCCTATTTCATATAAATGCTCACCATTAAGACAATGTCCTGTTCTCATTCTAACAATAGTCGTAATGTGTCTACGGTCTATGAAGGGAAATTTCTTGTACCATTTTGAAGTGGGGAGAGAGTCTTGGACCCTGGCATACCATCTCCCTTTATTGTTATTTTGGGGGAGGTGGCAGCCATAGGTTAATTGGGGTGATAGTTTATTAGAATTTATTTTCCAGCTCCATATCAGATGACATGTCGCCAGATTTTTTATATAAATTGTTTAGAATTTTCCGTATATGGGTAGGAGCTAAGTCTATATAGTTTTGGATTTCTGTATCGATTGAATTTTTCTTAGAGGTATGAATTGCACTTTGAGGCTTAGCTTGGTTAGAATTATAGAATGTCAATTGATATTCAGGGGGTGTATGATATGTTTTGGATGAAGAGGATGGTGTGTAACTAGCCATGAAATTTCCTGGAGTAGCAGCTGCTTTATCGCGTATAGCTTGGGAAACAGGGGGGGATTGTGTTACACTTGAGAAGGTGGGGTTTCTTTTGTCGGGTCTTGAATTTGGAAAAAATATTTGTTCATTATGTTCATTTTTGTCATATCCTGTTGTGTTATTTCTTATGTTTCTTTTTTTGGCGGGGTTTGTTAGTATCTGTTGATAAGAGCGTTTTTGTTTGGTGTTTTCTTGTTGAGAAGCCAATCTTCTTTGCGAGATTGGAATATTATTTTCTGCAATATTAGGTTTTCTTTTTAAATGCGGAAAATCCGCTGGGTGATTAACATTTTCATTATTTGTATTTGTCTTAGGACATAATTGGCTCGCTTCATAGAAGGAGACATTCTCAAAAATCATAATATTTTTAATATTTTTTTGTCTATTGTATTCACTACACTGTTTTGAGGTCGAAATATGATCAATATTATTGCAATGATAGCATTTTTTTCACAGATGGGGGTTTGTGTGCCCTCATCATTAACATAAGTTTCATGATCTTCCTGTCCGCATATAAAACATTTTTTTTTGCTTCTACATTGGGTTCTAATATGCCCATATCTAAGGCAATTGTAGCATTGCGTGACTGGAGGTATATAAGGGCTCACTCTCATATTGAGTCCATAAATATTTACTTCCTTGGGTAACGTTGTCCCATCAAAGGTAATTAAGATTGATCTTGTTGGAGTATATATATATTCCTTACTTCTGTTATCATTTTCTAGATCATTATTGGTTTGATTATTTTTTTTAAGTTCTCTTCTATTTAATCTTATTATTTGTATTATTTTATAGGGAGAAGAGATCCCCTCCAGGAGCGAGTCAGTCTCGATGTCCGGATCGACGTTTCTAATTACACCCTTACATGAGGTTAAATTAAATGGAATTGTTACTCTGAGACCGTTATCTTTATGTTTGGGATCTTCCACAAACTTATTAGCCGCCTTATAATTTAAAAATTCAATACCTATTTTATTTCTACCCTTAATATTAATTTTTTTTACTTCTTGTAATTTTAAGTTGAATATTTCTTTAGCAATTTTTAACTGACTATATTTGCCTATATTTTCTTTCCCATCACTACCCTCTACACACGCTAAGTATGGGGGGTTGTCATTAATAGTGTATAATCGTTGATATGGTATTTTTACATTCTTATTCTTTAAGTTTTTTTCGCTATCGTTCTGTAGACCGCCATCTTTTCCCTCTTTATTAATGCTAGAATTACGGATCTCGTTATGACCTTGAATATCTTGCTCACCCAAAATTATATTTTCTACTTCCTTTTGCGACAAAAAAATATTTGCATCAAAATTAGACTTGGGGGCGCCGCCGCCCCCTTCATCATCCATTGGAGATGAAACCTAAATACTAATATTTACAATTTAGTGAAGCCTAACACGAAAAAGGTTATTAGATATATATTTAAAATTTTACAACACAGGTTAGTGACTCACTTGCCGGTTTGCAAAAATCGCTGCTGCACTCTCTATAAAGACAATCACAGCACTGAATTTTCAAGTCAT
Organism: Pissodes strobi; assembly: GCA_016904865.1. Lineage (NCBI taxonomy): Eukaryota > Metazoa > Arthropoda > Insecta > Coleoptera > Curculionidae > Pissodes > Pissodes strobi. The sequence continues at coordinate 275,653 of MU182335.1, forward strand.
TGGAAAAAAGCGTCTGTAGACCCGATATAATTTTCGATACCGACTCTAGCGCCATCTAGTGCAGATGGCGTTGACTCAAGCGATTGCATTCGCGCTATGTCTTCCTGATGCAATCGATTTGCAGTATAAGGTGTGGTGGTCCAGAGGACTAGATAGTCAGGTCTGAACTCGGCAGCGGCAGTTATCGGCGCCGACGGCTCGGGTTCAAACCCCGTTGTTTTCTTTTTATTTTTTTTAAGGTTAAGTCTCTAAACAGTTTTTTTTCTTGATTTTGGGTATGTCTTGGGTTAGTTTGGGTTAGCACCTGGTTAGTTTCCTTTTCTTGAGCCCCCGTAGCGAGCGCAGCGAGCGGAGGGTCATGCGAAAAGTGATATTACTTATTGTAATACGTGCCCGTACTTTGGATGCACTTTTTCCAAAATATGTTGCTTTATTTAACTAAAAACCAGGATATAGCCGTATTATAGTGGATATACAGCAGCTTGCATGGGTTTCCGCGAATACATTCACAAAGAATCCCCATTCTTTGTGGATATATTCCACGCAAGGCCACCTATGTAGTATAGGTGGCCTTTGGTATCGAAAATTTGGTCGGGTCGCTAGACTCTTGTCATTGGAATAGCTGTCACGCACGAGGGAAGGGATGTATTGTATTCTTCAATATGTAATTGCTTTCATCGCATGGAAATCGATAAGCTTACAGCCCTATTACACCTCTTCCCATGTGAGAGCTGTTTCAATGACTCTGACGAATTCTTGAGTCATGGAACAGCTCTCCTCTCATCTGGAAAGAGAAGGTGTAATACAGATTTAATGTATTCTTCAAATATGCGAGCAGTGTTCCCATCGGATGAAAATCGATAAGTTCACATCCCTACTACACTTTCTCTTTCCACATGAAAGCTGTTCCAATCAACGACCCGGTAAGAATTCGTTGGTTCCAATGATTCGATAATTCACACCCTAGTTGGATGTTCAAACAGAAAACTATGCGGACCTCCGACGTCTCTTTGCGCACTTTGCACCATTCTTCAGCAAATACCGAATAGGAAATTTCTCAA